>OMLI01025336.1:4816-15751 GCA_900302605.1 Rondeletia loricata | reverse complement strand
AGCACAGCTGCTGTTAATTACACAGGCTGTCTGCCCTTAGCATATTTGGAAGAGAGGGAGAGCGAGCGAGAGACTCTATATAACCTACAACTAGGTCACAACTGCAAACATGCACACAAACACACACACACATACACACACACACACGTGCCTGCACACACCACATTGGTAGAATTAGTTATTATGGTCTGTACACTAGACCTAGCAACCAACTAGTAACACCCTAGCAACCACTAGTAAATGCTTAGCAACCACCTAGAAACACCATAGCAACCACTTGAAATCACCTAGCAACCACCAACATAAACCCTAGCAACCACCTGGAAACACCCTAGCAACCACTAGTAATTGCTTAGCAACCACCTAGAAACACCCTAGCAACCTCTAGTAATTGCTTAGCAACCAACTAGAAACATCCTAGCAACCACCTAGCAACCACTATTTCAACTACTTTAACTAATTCAGATACTACTGTAAAAACTACTACTGCAAATAGTACTGCAATTACTACTAAAGCTACTCTCATGAGTCACGACTACTGCAACTACTACAACTTCTACTGCTACTACTACTAGAAAGACTAATACTTCTACTATTACTACTACAACTGCTACATCTACTACTTAAACTAATACCACTACAACTACAAGTGTTACTACTACTACTACTACAAATGCTACTACCACTGCTACTACTACTGATATTACTATTACTGCTCATGTTGCGTACAATTGGAAGAGCACAGGAGCGTGCAATGACAAGGTTCAGGCAATGACCATTGCAGTGCATGTACACTGCCTTAGGTGCGTCCTTCTTGATCAGAGTCTGGACACCGACATTTTTGCTGCTCATGTTGCTGGCACCGTCATAACCCTGGCCTCGGCAATCACCAATCTCTATGCATAGGTGACTCAGCACATCCTTAATTGCGGTTGCAATGTGGCGGCCTGTGATTCCTGGCAGAGAACAAATTTCCAGCAATTCCTCCCTGATATTTAAGTCTTTGTCCACAAATCTTACACACATTGGCATCAGCTCTACATTATGGGATGTCACCTCATCAGCCATGACTGTATAGATCTGTGCATTTTTGACCTCTTCCACAATCTGGGCCTGAATCATTCGCTTTCCTATCACGTCAATCATCTCATTTTGGGTTTGGGGTGAGAGGTAGGTGGCATTTCTGAGCTTTGGCTTTTCCATGTGCTGCTTCAGCTTCTCATCATGTAAATGGTAAATGGTAAATGGACTGCATTTATATAGCGCTTTTCCCAGCTATCAAGCTGTCCAAAGCGCTTTACAGAGTTTGACACACATTCACCCATTCACACACACATTCATACACCGTTGCATGGTTTGCAAGTAGATTAATCAGGGCCAAGAAGTTTCCAGGGTTGCCAGTAGAATGCTGCTGCTCAATTGCACCTCTAAGTGCAAGACACTGGTGAGTGGCGACCACAGTAAAGTACAGTCTCTGCTACAGACTTGAGTATGTGCCTGTTTTCTTTGATGTTGGCTTCCCTCCTACTGTCCATCAGGACCGAAATTTGGGTCTCAGGTTTTTCGACCGACTGGAGAAACAATTTAGCATTTTCAACAGCAGCAAAGTGAGATGGTCTTGTTGAATGGTTGCCAATTACCAAAGATTTCTTATGCCATTTTGTGAATGGAACATTGACCATCAATCCCATCTGCTTCCTCTTTAGCATTCACAAACAGGGCACAGCACACACAGAAGGCACCATCAAGCTTAGAACTGTACAACCACCAGCCATATTCCTCCAACCATCTGAGCTTGAATGCCCTGTTGCAGCCAGCAAGTAATTGTGTTGGGAAAATGAAGTGATTCGATGGCCTGTCATGGTTCCTGAGCAAATGGTATTTCTGGCCCTCAGACATCCTACGCACACTCTCTAAGATTTCCTCAACTGGTTTTGTGGCCTGAATGAAAAATCCTAGGTCACTGAACATCTCATCACCCTGACCTTCCCTGAGGGGTTGTGGATCCCCCTGACCTTCACTGAGGGTTTGTGGATCCCCCTGACCTGCTTCCCTGAGGGGTTGTGGATCCCCCTGACCTTCCCTGAGGGGTTGTGGATCCCCCTGACCTGCTTCCCTGAGGGGTTGTGGACGACCCTGACCTGCTTCCCTGAGGGGTTGTGGATCCCCCTGACCCTCCCTGAGGGGTTGTGGATCCCCCTGACCTGCTTCCCTGAGGGGTTGTGGACCACCCTGACCTGCTTCCCTGTGGGGTTGTGGATCCCCCTGACCTTCCCTGAGGGGTTGTGGATCCCCCTGACCTGCTTCCCTGAGGGGTTGTGGATCACCCTGACCTGCTTCCCTGAGGGGTTGTGGATCATCTGTAAACATATAGATAGATCTTGGTCAATGGTGTAGTGGAGGGTATACGCAGCTATCCACCACCATTTTGAAGGCATGCTTTGTGGTTAGTGCATGCTAATTTTAAACAGTCAACAACAAAGTCAACAAAGTTATGCAAAAAAAATAATTCTAATTTATCCCTGTGATTGACAGCTGAAACCTGTAGGAGGACAACAACTCAAGCTCAACACAGCCAGTTCCCACAACCTCTCATTATTATTTGTTGCTAATAACGTAGCTAGTACTAGTAACATTAGCTATCTCAACTAGCTAGTTAGATAAATATACCCTGTTTGGCTGTTTTTCTGAACATCAGTTCAATGTTCTGAGACAGTGAGGATGCTGCTCGTTTTCTCTTCCGAACGACGTGCTCCTTCCGACCCATTTTGGGACATCACCAGCTGGCTGGCTCCATTGTAGCAAGCTGGGTAATTTATACTTCTGCGTCGAAGCTATGCCGTAGGTCCTTCCGGTGCCGCCGCCGTAGCTTACGTGCACCTCTCCAAAAATGTAACCGTGCGTAGGGCGATGCAAGACTGTAAGCACTGTGACAGGTAGAGCGACAGGCAGAGCGAAAGGTAGAGCGACATGTAGAGCGACAGGTAGGCCGAAAGGCAGAGCGACAGGTAGAGAGCCGGTAGAGCGACAGGTAGACTTCCTGACCTGAAGAACAGTGCTTGGTCTTCTGATGAGAGTTGGTTTCATGGTCCTAGTTTCATATAAAGTAGATTAAATAGAGATTTGGTCTGGGACAAGGCTTCAGAGCAAGTACTGTGGCCTACATCAACCTGGATAAGAGTGCGTGTGTGTGTGTGTGTGTGTGTGTGTGTGTGTTTAGTGGCGACGTCAGGTGAGCTCACCTTGCCTCCGCAGCTCGTTCTTGACGGCCTCCACTCCTCCCTTCTTCTCAATGAAGTCGTAGATGACCTTGGACGTCTCCTTGTCCTTCAGCTGGGCCTCGGAGATGCCGCACATGTCGAACAGGTTCTTCAGCTCAGGGTCCAGGTTATTCAGCTGGGGGGGAAGGTTGGATCATGTAAATGCACTGATCCGATACCATGATAGTCATGTGTACTGATCTGATACAGGCCTTACGCTGGATTGGATATCGGAAAAAGTGAATGTTATCTAGCTTAAAACATGACGTAAAGGCGAGTAGCCTAAAGTTGACTAACCGTGTGTTCACACTAGGGCTGTCGCGATATACCGGTTTTGCGATAATCGCGGTATGTAAAAAAATTTCATACTAATATCATGTCAATAATCCTGCCACGATATATCGTATTTGACAATAACGGAATTTTAAAATGAAATAGTAATGTCAATAATCCATGTGACCGTTTCAGTTGATAATCTGATGAATCGTATTTGTTGAGTGCCATGAAAAATTCATTGTAATCAGTTGTTTTCAGTTTTTAAAGAGAAAACAAACATTGGAGCAAAATGAAGTTAAAGATGCATTTTAAGTGATCACATACTTTTTTAATGATTGCTATAGATATCGCGATAATATCGTTATCGTGATATTTATTGCCATGATAATCGTATTGTGAACATTTTATATCGTGACAGCCGTAGTTCACACTGTGAGCAACACAATCATCAAGTCAGCAGAAGTATTTCCTCCAGAGCTGAGCGACCAGGGAAACTTGTTTCAATACAACCAATTTGATAGAGCATTTAAAGAATATAACGGGTCACACAAGGAAGTGCTAGAAAGAAAGAGTGCCTCAGCAACAAACACTACTGGAAGCATCTGAAAAGCGTGAGAAAACAAATGAGAAAGCAACACAGCGAAGATGATAACGGAGAAACTTCTCAAATTTATTGCGTTGGATGACCGGCCGCTTTCTGTCGTCAATTATGGAGGCGTTCGACACCTAAAGGCTTCCCTGGAGCCTCGCTGCAGTCTGCCAAGCTCACATCATGTGCTACTGTTATCTCCCAGCTCTACAAACAAGTGTGTGGTGTAATTTTGGATTGCTTGACAAATGTAACCAAAGTTTCACTACTGATATTTGACAAAGACAAAAGAACGACTAGAAAATACAATGCATTTATTAAAGAAAGAAGGGAATATAATATCCACAAAGTGATTGGAGGACCGATTCCTTTATGACTCCCTGATGAAGCCATATGGCTGAAACATGTTTGGGTATTTTTAGAAATATTAGATGTTATATTGGACAATAGTGATTAATCAAGGACTTAAAATTTGAAAATGAAGAGTGCCTTGGTCATCTTTCTTGGGATGAACTAATGTGTATCTGGTCTGTATTATTCTTCAATGAATAAGCTTCATGCTCTGAGGCTTTAGTCCAGTTGTCCATCACAGTGCCAGTGTGTCACCTAGTGGCCACCAAGTGAAAATACAACTGAAGCAGCCTGCAACCTGGCAGCATGCAAAACAAGCCACTCCAGCTCTTTTCTGTCCATTAAATCACACCGTACCACGCAGTTCTGTAAAACTGCCTTCCAGTACACATTCAAATCTGTTGTTTACATCACGCTGCATCGCTTTTAGGCCTTTCTGTGTGTGCACGATAGTTGGGCATGCATGGTCAGTCGACTAAACAGAGGCAATTAAGTCACTGATAATGGAATTCAATCAGCCCCGCTCGTTAAGGTTCTAATCAGAACGCTGTGCTCGTTAGAGGACAAACTAAATTGTGACACGCAACAGCGGCTCTGGTTGCTAGGAGACTGTTCAGGGTTCCTACACATCTTCCATTTCAAAATTACGGTACACACTTTTTTCCCCAGAGCTTAAAAAGGAGAATAGCAGTGTTTACATTTCCCCCGACCATTTTCAATTCAATTTTTTTACATTTACTCGTTTTTATAATCCAAATTTGTGTCAAACCTAGCTTGAAATGAACCACTGTCCCGGCTAACAAAGACGGCCTAAATAAAAAGACATGGATGTGACAGTAAAGTCTGTGAGGCGACATGTTTCTGAGGGATTACTTCCTGGAGGAGACTTCCATCGCTTCCTGTGGGTGTCAGGTGATTGACAGGAAGCAGAGCGTAACGTAACGCAGCGCTGATATGAAAACACTCGACTCAGCTCAATGAAATAAGGAGAAGACAGAACGTTTCTTCATGTTTCCTGTGATGGATTACCTCGCTCTGTGGAAGTTGTTCTTCATACTGAATGAATTAAGCTGTCTGTGACATTTTCTCTTCACATGAATATTACAGTTCTGATAGTGTTTGGATTGCCTGTGCAGGAACAACGCAGCAGCCTCCTGCTCTCTGAATATTCTGGCTTGTGTGTGCAGCTTCTGTGATGGCATGAGATGCTGGGTAAGTATGAGCAGGAAGCAACAAGAGGCTACTGTGTGGCCCGATCATGCAGCGACCACACAAGTCACTATTGTGCTGCAATGAAGGGCTTGGTTCGCCGATGACTGTGTGTGTATAAAGGGGATACTCACATCGAAACCTGTGTTTGGATCCCAGCCCACATGGCCAATGTGCCTGAAGAAGACGGGACAGACATGGGGTGAGATCAACCCACTGACTCCACAAGCATGCACATACACACTCATACATCCATCACACAGAAACACAGAGACAGTCCGGTCATTCAGAGCGGTCAGACACTAACGCAACATGTTTACTGGTGTGGTGAAGACAGAACTGACCCAGACCTCTCTTCAGACTCAGAACCAGGCCCAGACCCTTTCGTAAAGAGCTGCCAACCCTAAAAGAATTTCATCAGTCTGGGTTTTAGTGTCCCATGATGGTCTAAACTCTGTTTCTGTGGTTTACCCACCCTGACAAGAAGAACATTCTGACGGAAACACTAAATACTTGGAATTTATGGCATGAAAATGGTCGAATTATAAAGATGTTGAGTATGTTGAATACCAAATATCGGCAAGCGGGTATCAGTCTAACCCTACTCAAAAATATGACAAACCTATAGAGTCCAACAGTTAATGCATTAATTAGCAATGCAAAATTTGCATTTTCTACTTGTCTTCACATAACACATGGGCGGTATTAATATGAACGCCGCATCTTAAATCATTAAGGAGTTATAGTAGTTTAAACAAAATCTGTTTAATTAATTAACTAATTAATATGCAAATGTATGCAGCAAGGTGCTCCAAAATCTCATGAGATCATCTGCTGTATAGGGTGAACCAGACAGAGAAACAAAAAGACAAAACATCCTACCATTTCTGCCTACTTCTGTAACTTTTGACACGTTTTCCTCACAAAATGAGTTTATTTGTGATTTTGTAGCCTAAAATCTATTCACCAATCTAGACTTTTCCGTCGATGGAATTTTATACTTTCGCATACATTTCTTGAATTTCCGCTCCACTTAAGTAGAAAATACTTTGCGTAGATTTTAGACCAAAAAACCCAAATAGATGTATTTTGAACTAAACCGATATATCGGTTTGGCTCTATATTCGGTCGGGCTCTACTTGTAACACAATGTGCAAAAAGTGAAGAAAGGTTCATACGTTTTACAGCCACTGTATTTCTTTCTCTAGCGCTTCTCTATAATCACGATCATTCTAGGCTCACAGGAATATTTGTTCCCTCTATAGTCGGGGTGCTGTGACCTCTGACCTTTGACCTCCTTACTATTTGTTGCTTGTAAAGTTTGTGATCTAGGAACCGAAGCTTATTCTACTGATGTGCCTCAGTGGATTAGAAAGTGATTCCTAATGAAAACCGCATCATGACGTGGAAGCGTTTGGCGATAAACCGTCACTCACTGGAAGTTGCTGGGCGTGCCGATGTCGGCCTTGGTCAGCTTCTTCTTCTTGCCCTTGGTCTTCTTGTCCTTCCTGGCCAGGCCGCCATGGCTCAGTATGTTGTTGATGTGGTAGGGCTGCTGCTGCTGCTGCTGGTGGTGGCTGTGGTGCGAGTTGTGGAAACGTACGGTGTTGATCTCCGGGTTCTTGATGTCCACCGTGGCCATGGGCAGAGCCGGACCTGAGACGGGAGAGGACGACTGGTTAAAAGGAACATTTCTATCAGCCACGGTGAACGTTAAGCCCCTTTTCCAGAGCCAGGGAAATTTGAAATGAATAGAAAATTTATTTATTTAAGATATCAATGATTTCAGCAGAAAAGTGACTTCCATTTTGATTAGGTTGACTGACAGTAGCCTATAAATGTCAGTGTCAGCAGCAAAATATATGTTGTCATTAGGACAGAAAATCCACCTCCAACCGGCTGAAGCGGCTGGCGAGATCTGAGAATTACCAGCCAAACAGAGAGAAATTATTCTACAAAATTATTATTTTTGTTACATGCTGAAGTGGCTGGTAGAATAGAAACCCACATTTACCAGCTTTTGGCTTGTGGCTGGTGGTCAATTCTCATCCTGGCTGCCATGGTTGTGTTAAGTTCAAAACCATAATCTCTAAAAACTATTTCAACACTGAGCTGGTATGATGCAAGAAGCCGAGTGAGGCTGGAACCACTAGAGCCAACGCTGCCATACAACGTACTTCAAACACAGAGCTTTAAACATCGCCGATAAATCTGTAAATGTTTTTATGCTGTTCACTACTGTGAGCGTCCCCTTTGCTTTTCGGTGATAACTAGCGGTGAATATCAAAACCCGTGAATGATGACATGCCATGCTGTCCAGTGATAAGCCTGATGGCAGCAACAGACTGATGAAACTACAGGGGATGCTGTTCAACCAATCAGTGTTGTTTTACTGCTGAGTTCACTGTCTCCTTCAGCTTCGGAGAATTGAACTGTGGATGTTGTTAAAGGAAAAATCCACCCGAAAACACTGCAACACTGTTAAAAAACAGCTATTGGTGATGTACCTTGCATTTCCAGATACATTGTGAAATATTTCCAGCAGCTACAATGGAGTTTGATATCAGAAAATGTTCCAGCGATCTAAAACATCGACGGTAAACGTCAGGTTTTGGTGTCAGTCCCTCAGAATCAAAAGAGCGAGGGCTTCTTTCTAGAGCCGCCATTTTGCACCGACGTTCAACAATCATACAGGGAGAAATCCATCGTAGAAGAGGAGAGAGACCAATTTCTCCACCACAGGAGAGGAGAGAGACCAGAATGCAATGCAGCCACAAGACAGGTTTGTGTTTTGAGTAAGGGGCGACTCTCGCTCTGCCATCACTGTCGTTCTCTCCACCTACAGGAATAACCCACAGAAATGCTCAGGCATGTTTGTTCTCTGGGGGTTGTCGAAAGGCATTCTGGGAAACGTAGTAAATCACTAACTGCAGTAGAAGTAGACGAGGCAGGTTGAGGGAAAGTGGGTTCACCAAAAAAGTGAATTACAACACTGACAGTGGAAGACGAGCAGATGGGAGTTTTCCTTTAACCGAGTCAACATGTTGGATGTTGTTAGCTAGTCGATGTGTTCCCCACCTTTAGCCCACACTGTTCTCTCTGCTGGCCTTGTAAACTGAATTTCCCTCGGGACAATAAACAGTGTTGGATCCTGCATGCTAATCTCAACCAACACCCACAGGTCACATGGGTCACTTATCATCCTCTTGTAGTTGCTGCACACACACACACGCCGTTTTTAAAATTATCTCACTAAACAATCCAGCTAATTGACCCATCTCGACTCTCTCGCTCATTGTTGAACCGTTGCGTCAATGTGCCTTTCATATTCCCAAGGTCGAAGGCCCTTTACAGGTCAATATCACTAAGCGCTGCAGAAAAAAAAACTCATGGATTTTTAGCCACGGAAAGGAGAATTTTTTTTAAATCAATGCAACTTAATCCCTGTGCATCGAGTCCGTAATGATCCAAGTCTTCGAATACATGTCGACCAATCCCCCATCCCCCCCTTCCCGGTCCGGGCAGTTACGACCAGTCCTCGAATTCCACATAATCTCCACCAACAACAGCAGCATCTGACACAACCACTAATCCACCGTTAATCCCAGTCCAAATCCCTGGATTCCCCATGAATGTTAGATGTCTACATTGTGAAATCTTGTGTGTCTTGAGCAGGCTTGGTCTTTCCCCTTTCAGAAGGAGCTCCATGGGACTTCACCGATCCACAAGGGGCAAATTCATCTTTTTGCTTGACCCCCTTCACATGGAAGTCAGATATGACAGTCGTCCACAGAGCAGTGCCTCCTGGAGCTGTGAGGGATTCAGTGCCTTGCTCCAGTACACTTCAGCAGGGAGGTCCATTTGAGTATTGAACCTGTGACCTTCTGGTTCCATGTTGGTCTCTCTGCTGCCCCAATTAAAAGGATTATCTGACTACTTCATCAGAGCCGCCTCCATTCACAGCTCTGGCCTTTTAAAAAGCGTGGTGGCCGAACTAGAATACCAGTAAAGCCAGACCTGAACCTAGCATCCACAACTAACACTTTCTGTACCAACTACATGTCAAAGGCCAGCACTCTCAGTTATGCTTCGTCAATTGACACCAACGCAAGCCCACTGCATGCACACAGCTTGTCAACGACTGACAATTTGAAAGGTGCTCGAGTTGGATTTAAGAGTTCACATCAGGTAACAAGAGACACTGGACGAGAGCTAATGCCGAGCCCTCCCACCGACATTCTCAGACAAAACCAGTAATACCTCAAGCAGCAATACAAGCAGATTCTAGAACGTCGCACTGTTAGTTTCACATTTCATAACTAAAATGTCACACTCAATCTCCACTCACTAGAGAGTAACTCGCTCCACGGAGGTTTGAGGCAGCAATCCATGAAGTTGACTGAACAGACTACTCTCTGATCTGTTTTGTATATGCTAATCTGACTCCTTAGAGCGTCAATGTTTGCCAGCAGTCAGAAGGCTTAATTAAAGTAAATAGTCTTTTGGGATGCCATGCAGACACCGCTGCAGAGGAAAAGCATGAAATGAAAGCTCTGATGCATTGAGATCTGCACTCAGAACTAAACTTGTGCTGGCGTACAGGTGCCAATGAACGGACTCTGTAAATAGCATACATTTTATGGAAAGCATTACTTTCGCCTAAGACTGACAAAGGAGAAGGGGGAGTAGAATAATAAAATAAATGATCAATCTCATATTTGTCTATCTCTTATGAAGCAATGACAAAATGGAAGTCCATAAAATAAATAAGTTAGCGTTCACGAACAGTAACCGTGAGGATTACAGATTAGGCCTACCGTGCCCTTACTCTTATCACAACACAGGTTTAAAGGGGGAGAGAGCAAGACAACAGAAACCCATGTGCTCTACTAATGGCACAGATGGGCTTCCTACTGGCCAGATTAACCCCGCAGGCCGATGCCGGCAGCCTCGGCTCCACTGTGTCAGTGGGCGAGTCACGCTCCGTCTGAAGCAACGCCTGCTGTGTCGGGAAACACCAGAACTGACACACCTGAACTCCAGGAGAGATCTGACTGAGTATGCATGCTCTTTTTACGGTGTGGCCGTGAGGCCAAGCCGTCTAGAACAGTAAATGTCTGTCTGTCTGTCTGTATCCAGAAGTGGACCAATCACAGCTCACGCTGCTACGTGCATCAATCAAAGCTGACGCTGCTACGTGCATTACGTCACGCAACATTTAGGGCCAAAAAAAAAAACACCCGTCTGCTG
>OMLI01025311.1:0-14816 GCA_900302605.1 Rondeletia loricata | reverse complement strand
GCAGAGTGTGGGGGATAAGAGGGATTGTGAGCATGTCTATGGGGAGGACGATTGTCTGTGCTTTTGTGTGTGTGTGTGTGTGTGTGTGTGTGTGTGTGTGTGTGTGTGTGTGTGTGTGTGTGACTGCACATTGCGATGTGTATGTTCCTCAAACACAGAGCCTTTTGACGTCTACCCGTGTGCTTCCTGGCTTCGCTCTCTCTCTGGAATGTCAGACATGCACAAGGAGGAGGAATAGTGTGCACATCCAACCCGTTTTATCCAGGTGCTGCTGGGTAGAATACATCCGCACACTGAACTCAAGCTCCCAATACTTCATCGTAGCTCTTTGTTGTACATCTGTTACAATAAAGTATCGACAACTTGAATCCACTGGGGTGTAATTTTTTTTCTTTCAATGTCAATAACTGACAGCAAGAAGTTAAAACAACTTATTGTACCTTTTAAAGGATAGTAAGTCAATCTTAGATATTTTTACTCTTTCATTCTGTATGTATACGACTTTAGAGAAATGTTTTCAGACAGCACACATGCATTGGTAACTGCTGTATAAAAGCCATAATACCCAACAGGGCATTTTGTTACTGTAATTACGATGGTGATGCTGGTGGTTCTCAACTGGGCCTCATACCAAGCTGCGTCACCGGCATACCCATAATCACAGTAAACAACGCCCTCTTAGATACTGCTATAAAAAGACATGGCAAAATGTACACGGACACCCATAAGTTGTACCCTAATGGTGTTAGTATCATCAGTGTTCATCGGTCATGCCGCAGTGGAGTGCCGCACCTCAAGGAAGTAATATTTACTTACTGCCACTTACATCATGGTTATCAACAGCACTATTTAACAGGGTTGTATTTCTCTATTCAACTGCCTTATCAATGTTTTCCCCAACACACCTGCTAGTTATAGGGACCTTCATGAATCTCCACCACAAAGGTCCAGGATTCCCTACGACTCATTTCCTTTAACCTGAACATGTTACAATCAAACATAAGCATAATCCTGATGCCTAAGCCTACACTTATACAATTTATTGCCTAGTCTAGTCAATCACATTGTTCACCACCAACCTACATCACCTTATCAGTGTTTTATACAGCCTTCCCTGGTGGTTATTGCGATGACGTTATGCAACTTTTATGCAACATTACGTTGCGCTCTTAAAAGTGCATACATCATGTTATCCGCCTTGCCCAAGGCATTCTTGCTACACACTGCATGTGACATCATGATGAACATCTTCCAGGAACCAGAATGTCATACCTTAAACTCATTAGCCTCCATGCTAAATATAAAATCCAATCTTAATCAGTACTTTCCCTAGCATTCCTTATAGTTGCTGCATGTGGCGTCACTACAAAGCTCTCTGAACAATTCTGAAGTATCCATTCCCTTCTGCATGATGTAATGTTCCCGTCTCATTGTTATCTCTAATATTCACGGTAACCCATCCAGAATACTCCAACGTTTGACCCATTAAACCCTGATGTTAACGTGCCTGATGGACTTCGGTCAGCCAAGTATACTTTACCTTAAACACCTTTAAAACACCTATAAGCTTTTTATAGAATATCAATTTTCTAAATCTTAATCTCTGTAAAAGTACGAATGAGTATGAAGTTCCAATGTTATGTTTTGAATAAAAAGATGCAATCATTTAAAGTTTCATTTTTTCTCTGCTATAAAATTAGGAGATCGCTCAAAACCCTCGATATAATATCATTACCAATCCTTCCTTATAACCCTATTACAAAAGCCATGCGTCATTTACCACTCCACAAACAACCTTGAATCCTTGAATTCCCCATCCGTTAGAATGAGTCATTCATTACATCGGCCATTTCCTTGAAGTTGAAGGTGTGAGGCGTTTCTTTTCCTCCTGAAATCAACAAATACCAGTAAAGGTATACAGGTACAAAGGAGCAGGTGGAATGACGACAAGATCACCGCTTCCTTTACGGGAAGATGTCAACAATACGGTTAAGAATAACAGAACACAATGAGCTGTTTACCAATTTGTAATCTTGACACCCGCCTACTACTTCCTTGACCGTTATTTCGCTCTCTCACCTCAACAACAGTTCAGAGAAACACCATTCAGAGAGATACTGTATCACTTTCATTACAGTCCTGTTCAGTAAATTGCCATAGATTTATCTGTCATTTAACTGGTCTACTTCTGAAATTTGGCAGATTTATTCCCCCAAGTCAATGCACATCTGCCTCATTGACATCCACAACCCTGTCATTTCATTTGCGCATCTAGTCGCCACATCATTTTCACACATTGAGGTTTGTGTCCCTATGATTTTTGGCTGATGACACTATGAATTTCCCCAATTAGATATTATCTAAAGAATCAATCTGAAGTTAATCTAATCTAATCATGTAGTCACACCAGTAAGTCCCTCCAGGTAGAGGTGGGCTTTGGAAAAGGTCACTGAACTAACAAACATCCGAGCCACGACCACAAACAGCAGGAGTACTTTTCCACTGTTTAAAATAGGACCTGCCACGCCAAGTCAAACGACAACACACATCATCTAGTCCGGAGCCCCTGCCTTGTGGTGTGTGTGTGTGCTCAAGTGTGAGTGTGTGTGTGTGCGTGTGTGTGTGTATAGGGTGTGAGTATTGGGTATTGTGACAGCAGCATGACAGATTTTCAATTGCAAATGGATCCAAAATACTGCACGATTTTAATTTATTCTATTTCATCCTACTGCTATTCCGCAGGACACTATAATTATTATGCACGCACACGTCGCACACACATTCTTGTTTCCTTAGAGGGAGGGAGAGAGAGAAAGAGAGAGAGCAAGAGACAGAGAGAGACAGAGAGAGAGAGACCGAGAGAGAGACAGAGAGAGAGAGACCAAGAGAGAGAGAGAGAGACCGAGGGAGAGAGAGACCGAGAGAGATCATGTTTCATTACCCAGGGTAAGTTTACCTGTAGGACCCATGGCTTTGTGACCCTACTCTATTTTATAACCCTGCCCTTCTATTTAACTCCTTTTGTTTCTGTGAAGATTAAAGGACACACACACACACACACACGATCTTCTGGATATTCATTGTGATGCAAGCGTGTGTATTGGCACATGCTTGTTCTCATCCTGTGTGTTGCTCAGTGATTTTAAATACTTTGTCTGACAAGTCTAACAACCCAGTGCTAATGTTATACGACTATCCAAGCAGTGGAACATCATTAGATGAGGCAAGGATCAACAGGTGTATGTATGCACCTGTCTCTGCCTCTCTCTCTCTCCGTCTTCGTCTTTGTCTCGGTGATCTGAGTCTCCGTGCGTGCGTGTGTGCATCAACCTACGGTGTGTGTCTGCACTCCCTTCTATGTACGGGTCACTGTGTTGCCTCCACACGCGCCCCAGGTCAGACTCTGTGGGCGCAGCAGAGTGGAGTCAGCGGCCTGAGCAGGCTGCTGCTGAGGCTGCCAGTCATCCAGCAGCGTACAGAGAGGCCAGTGTACTCCACCTGCTCCCACCATCTGACCAACGCACCACCGCACGAGTGCTTCAGTTTCAGCCCCAGCACAAAACACTAGTGTCTGGTTTCCCCCCCAAACAACCCTGCTGCAATGGTGGCGCCTTTTGTTCCCACTCTAAATAAAACATAGTTAAGTCATTAGGTAGAAAGGCCCTCCTCTGCATTATTCAGGGACCGGTATCCATTCGAGGCGAGGAGATGAGGGTAAGGAAGGACAATACTACGTCAAACAATGACAACCCTAACCCATCACACAAAAATGTCTACAACTTCTTCCAAATCCATGTTAGGAGCCGTTCAACGCCCACCTCTGGCAATTGCAATACAGTATGGCATGGTAGTGAGGACAGAGGCAAAATCCAATCCTAAAAGTTTACACTAAGTTTCAGAAACTATTTGAATGTTACCAAAAAAAAAGCGGAAATCCAGCGCCATCCCTTACACAGAGAAAACTAGCAGTCCTATGATAAATCTTGGGATACTATCAAACATATCATCATATCATGCAGCTAATACAGGTCAGAAAATGATGCCACAGACTATCCTATAGTAACACCATTGGGGATATAAGCATAAAGTACTGTAAGGTCACTATAAAGTCACTACCGAGTACCACAGACACACTATAAGACCCAATAGGAATATTACTGTGATTTATTGTTAGGGATCCTTGGCCTGAAGGTAACTGACAAACCTCCAATTAAAAAAACGTATACTCAAGGCCATTGTTTTTCTTCTGTCTGGAAACACATTACAAATCAATAAGCAACACCAATTTAGATTATGTAATTATACAAGATTCAATTTATTTCCATAAAGCTATCCTATTGGTCATCCTAACTAGAAACACCACCACGAGCGGACCGTTGATAACCGAAACTGTAGTGTAACAGCGATACTGATGCACCTGCTGCTGCCAAACGTCCCTCGAGACGTACCTGTTTATCTCCCGTCAGTTCGCAGTAGTCAACTTGTAGTCCTTGCCTCTGTCTCAGGTGTGTTCTCTCGACTGAATATCGTGAAAAAACACCGGTACTATTCACTTTTTTGTTTACCGCTTGTTACACAGCGAATCTTCGGGCAGAGAGAGCCTGGTAATGAGCTTTCCCTTCCCTCGCAGCGAGCTACCTTGCCTTGGCCACAGAAGCGGATGAAAGGTAACAGAACGCAAACTCGACCAATGAGCTGCGGCGGGGGGCGGGGCTTTGGGAATACGTGACACAGTATTGGTCAGTTCCTCTTGATGGCGGAAGCGTGAAACAGGAATTCCACTGTGTCAAAGAAAGTACCGCAGTTGCCGAAGGTGATGGGCGCTTTCTACTGTTTTGATGCTCTTCAGTTCGTTGAAACAGTAAACTCTGATGGCGTTAGTGCCACGCTCAACTCACTGAGCTACAGCGCCACATGTTGAGCAACTGAATACTTTACAAATATTACCAAGGAGAAAGACAGCATGTTGAATGTCTCTCGCGAGATACATGAGGCTATTCAAAGTTTATAGTCGGGAGAATTAAACATTGAAAATAGGCAGTAGAGCCTAGTTGGTCTGCTCTCCCATGGTAATAATGTTCCCAGGCCAGTGCAATGTGGATTGAATCGAGCTAATCATTTCTAAGAGGCTCTGCAACGACTTTGAATACTTTAGTTTCATGCACAGAAAGATTAACTAGGCACCATATGTTTCCTACTGAAACAGGCTACACAGGTTGTTTGGATAGTTCAGGATACAGTTGATGCCACTCTGTTGTGAACAAAATAAGAACACCATCAACTTATATACAGTATATATCTATATATATTATATTGCTGATGTTGAACAGCTGCCAAATCAGGGAATTGCTGTCAAAACATCAGCAGTAGAATTGTTAAATATCTCTTTACTATGATAATAATTTTCAAAAATGCACTCTTCTCCAGTTTAAATTATTGTTTTTGCCTTGTTAAGGCTAGAACATACACTACTTATACTATACTGCTACTATTACTACTAATAATATTACTATTAATAACAATAAGCCAGTAGGACTTGTAGAAGGGACAAATGGATGGGATGAGTGCCAGTGACATTGCAACCCGTGACCACATGGTGGCAATTCAGGCCTGGGAAAATTCTATAAGAATTTTGGAAAAAAGTTAAATCATTACATGGAGGTTCATCGCTCAGTAATTCCTAAACATGGAGAATCCAGTCTGTTACCAAGTGTAACTGTTACCATTTTCAAAGGGTTGATATCTCATCCTGGAAAGAACGAAACTTTAGTGTTTATCAGGCGTTATAAACAGTTTGAGATGTACAAAAGTCAGTAAAGACCTCAGCGTATTTACACAGAAAAGAATGACAGAATAATTAATAATTTGTTTCCTCGTGCCTTATCTTCCCCTCTCAAAATGCACTGGATAATGTCATCAAATGCTATTAATCATAATACTAAAATGAAGACAGCATAGCTCGTTTAAACATAACCATATATATTTTATTCTCAATACGGCAAAATACAAAGAATATTCAGGACAGACTCCCATTAGTAACAATTAATACTCACTTCACAAGAATGTTTTTAAATTACATGATAACCTAAGTTTGAAGACCAAACTCAATGAGTACCTTTACTTAATCATATTGCATCCATCATATATAGTATCTCTATTACCAGTTCTCTTAAAACTAACCCAATTTAGACTATTGTACTTAGTGTATGCTGCTGGTCTCACGTTTGAGACAACTTTTAGAAAAAGACGTGGTACAACATACTGTATAAACTCCTACAATTGTTTCTGACGTTTAGAGAAATACCTCTGTTGCAAAAGACATCTCGGACCAATTGTTCAAAAGGGACACATAGTAAATACGTCTTTCTCGTGAGGAAGAGACAGATTTTACATAACTGACTGTACACACCTTGCTCCACGCATCCATCCATCCATCCCATGAGATCAACAATATACATTTCATGAATTTACACATCTCCATATTAAATACAGAGAAGACAAAATATTCGCACTTGGATCTAGAGACATTGATGATTATGTGGCGACCATGATATTGACAAGACAGTGAAGCAGAAGACAAAGCATACGAGCACGGTAACAAAATGATTGATAAAACAATTTGATACACGGTGTTAAGAGACTAGGGTCATCTGTAACAGCCTGGAAGAAGAAGATAACACAAAAGCTCACAGAGAGAGACTTTTTTTTTTGCATAAAGTATCTCACAAATGTATTTACATTTTTTAATTTCAATAAAAATGTCAAACTGTAGTAGAAATTCACCCTTAAAGAAATGTTCTATTTACAATTTGTACATTTGTTTTTAAATAGAAACATGCAAGTGTTAACACCTTTCTACTGAATGTCCAAAAAACAACTCATCTTACCCTGGATTCTTTCAAGTTAGAATTAATATTAATTACTACTTACAATTAAATCTCATCGTGAACAACCCCAATACATTAACATCTTCCTATTTCATAAAACGGTATTCCATAAAAAGGCAAAATAGAAGGGGAAAAATTAAGCAAAGGGGCAGAAAAATAAATAAATGTGAGTAGCAAACTGTTAAAAATTACCCTAATGCTAAATTTGTACATTTGACTATTAGATAGTGTAGGGAACACGCGGCGCAGACTTGTACTTACAAAGTGTACCAGTGTATGAAGACATTGAGTGGGCTGGCAAAACCCAGAGGAATTCCTATGAGAAAAGTGGCCTCCAGCTTTAAGTACAAAATGGCTCAAGCCATCCGTGTTTGGTTATAAAAACAGACCTATATATACATATATACTAAACCAGTACACAAAATTGCAAAAGCTAAAGGCATTGGAGTCGAACAGGTTTCTTTCTGAGATGGAAAAAGAAGTGGGGGGGGGGGAATCCAGAGTGTAAAAATTAAATATGGATTTTTCAGAAACTGATCATTTTTTGTAAAAATCCTGCATAGATTAAAACAATACCTCCTCTGACTTTCACTCTTTCAAGTGCAAGAGGAAATAACAGTATCCCCTCCGACAAAAAAGGCCAGGGAGCCAATGAGGAAAAAATTATAATCAAACCTGGGTCAAATAGTAATTCCAAATTTTTTTTACTTTGTTTTGTCTTGCGATGAAAACGTGTCAGGTAAAGTGTCAACCCAGAAAAGTATACTAAATTGACCTTAAAATACTTTCCTGCGATTGTTTTTCTGGCACTTTTCTCTTGTCATATTTGGCAAACCACACCCATCTGCCACCAAAGTAAAATAAAATAAACCATAAATAGTCAGTACAAATTCATTACAGCCCACGTCTAGGCCTCTAATGTTTCCAGCATGAATTTGTAGGAAGTGGGCTAAAAAAGGACAGTCCTTCACTCTTTTGCGTAATGTTAACTTCTTGGTTCAAAAGCACTGCCGTCCATATTTGCCTTGATGACAACCAATAATTCAAAACAACCAATTGAAATGTTCATTTCTGGACAGCAGGCATACACAGTTACTCTGTTGTCTCTATCCTGCCTGCTGTACCATATAAATATAGATAACTAGTTGATGTATTTCTTATATACTTTTTTGTAATACAAGTATGACTACACTAGGTAGAGAATCAAGGAGCTACTTTTTAAATAGGAACAATTACATATACAAATACTTTGCATCTCATAACCCCTGTTCAACCCTGTTTTAAACCTATGCATTTGAAAAGTTAGAACTTTAGCCAGAAAAAAAAAAGCTTGGTACATAAATAAAATCTATATTGGCCGTTGTACCTCTTATTTGGAATATATAATCATAGATTTAAAATTCTTTGTTCTATAAATGCAACACTGCTAATCTGCATCACTGATGAGTTTGCTGCTCTACAGAACATATTTACCTACATCTTTCCATTCAGCTGAATTTGCTTTTGTAGGGGCCGGTCTTCCCATTTTGTTTTCTCACAGGCCCAGTTTTTATAAATTACAATGTAAATAACTGCATTGTATATATGGATACGATTTTCAATACCTAGACACACCCTGCTGTTCCTTAGAAAAATACACTATGAGCAACCCTTGTGCACACACCAAGGACAGATCAATAGAACAATAACACCGTGTTTGGAAGTGAGTCAATGAACAACAATGTAGCTACAGTGTTAATAACATTTCATAGGAAGAGACTAAAATATTCTGGACCTTCAGAGAAACAGCAAATCTCTTAGAGAATGTAGGTAACAATCAAAAAATTTAAAAAAGTTAATGTTTCTAAAAACAGACACTGCTCAAAACTAACATTTTGAGAAGTATCCATCAGGTGCACACTAGCCTTTCCCACAAGATGGTTTAATCTAGCTTGCTTAGTGGATGCCAAGACTGAGCTAACACCATCAGTGTTGTAATGATACACATAATGTATAGAATACTGAAAGACTGCCATATAAACATAATTGTTGCCAGCTTCCAAAATGGTGTTTAAATGCATAAAATGACTAGCCATAATGTAGCCATAACAAAAAAGAAAGAGGGAGAAGAAAGACGAAGGGAAAAAAATTCATTCTGACATGATGGATGATCATTCGTTTTCCTGTAGCTCACATACAAGGCACAAAAAAGATAAAGAGAAACCTTCATTTTAAAGCACCTTTGGTGTTTAAGGGAGGTACTTTGGTAAAACAAATGAAAACAAAAGTTAAAAGCCAAAGTAGCCTATAAACCAAACCACATTTTTAGTGTTTTCATAAATAAATGCCAGATAGATTAAAAACATGGCCTTCTGTTACTAGCCAAAGATATGTGTACATGAAGCATGGAAATAAGCTTTTTTTCCTGTGCTGCAGTTAGGATGCCTCTCCCTGTGTGGTGCTGTAGACGGTGTAAGATGTTCCAAATTGCTCAGTGTTTTTGGCAAGCTGGTGTAGAAAATGGACACAGTGTTGGAGATATGTCTGAGAAGTTCATCACAAGTGTGTAGGTGGAGGTGAACCGTGTGTCCATACAGTACATATGTGTGTCAATGTGTGTGTGTGTGTGTTTGAGCACACGTGTCTGTAAGAGAGTGCATGCACTTAGGCATGCACGTGTGTCTTTGAGCACATGTTGCTGAATGCCAGTGACTGAGGTGTGGGTGTGTGTGGAAGCAGCCTGTAGGGAAAGACTCCTCGCTAGGGAACAAGCTTTGCGTCTAGGCGCAGCCAGTGGAGGCCCTGCCGTGTGAAGCGCACCAGTTCTGTCATGCTGCTGGTGTTGAAGATCAGAGGCCCCATCATCTTGTCCAACTCCAAAAAGAATTCTGGGAAAACAAAGACATAAAGAGAGGGGGCAGTGTCAGGGTCAGCTGTTCAAAAACCATTCACTATGTGGCATGGGTCAAGTTAAAGGTGCAATAGGTAAAACATTTTACTGTCCCATAGCACAAAATGACCATAATATAACCGTAGGGGTTGATAGATCTGTTGATCAATACAAGTGACTCAACGATTACTTTGCCAGGTGCTGTGATTTCTGGCTTTAAACACTTACTTTCCGGCCAGTACTCAATGGATTTTAAAGACACTCCCAATCTCCTGACCCCACCTACTCGCATTTTCAACTGCGCAACGAGGCCGGTGTTATGAGCAAGTGACCGGCGTCGCAAGACATTTCAGCAACGAGAAAGCAGTATTACAGTATTTTGCATTGTGATATATTATCTCTTCACTAAAAGTTTCTGTTGGATCTCTGCTCTAATTAGCTAGCTTACTCATTACTGTTGTGAAAATATGACTTCATTATTTATGTCAATTACAGGCCACCGTAAGCTGTGCCAGAGACCAGTCGGTGTTACAATTCCTTGGTCGTGGACAGATTGATAAAAGTCAGATTACTTGATGCCCCTTTAAGTGTAATGCAGGCCAAATGTAATACTACTACTAATAATAATCATAATGTGATACTTTATTGTACTCCGTAGGGAAATTGTCACCTGTCACCTGCCCGCCTCCACAGCGGATGGTCTCCCTACTCAATATGTCACCCTGCTGCCAAATTTAAAACGGAGTATCGATTTGTGTCAAAATATGGTTTGCTTGTTTTAACATGACTGGTTAATATCTAACTGCACACTGCGATTCCAAAGTTCAAGCCCGTGTGGGAATGCTACGGCTGTCGCAGAGTTGTTAAAATATTTTTGAAAAGCCATCATGGTAGATGATGTTGGTCCAAGAAGTACATTTGTAGAGCAATCATAGCTGGATTCGATTTTCAACTCTGACCTTTAATTATAGCACCCCTATACAGCTAATCATCATAACATCTCTAGCAGGTAGAACCCCCTGAGAAACTGAAAACAGCTTTGATACCAAATTTTAATAACTTCTTGAACCCAACATAAAGAACGGGGATACACTTACAGCAAAAGGGATGGTGGTGGGTCATTTTCATGTCATTAATAAAACCTTGCTTTAAGTCGTTTACCTTTCTGCTCCTTGGATAGTTGCTCAGCCTGGTCCCAGACCTCGGTGGCATACAGGAAGTTGGAGGTGACCTGGACGTAGCTGGCAGCCATCTGGTGGATACGCTGAGGTATGGTCACAGATGAGCTGCCGCTGCTGCTGCTACTGCCTGATGAGTAGCCACCGGCCGTGCCTGGCGACAGCTTGGGAGACACTGGAGAGGGCATACCGGCCTTACTGCGTTCAAAATTAGAAACAAATGTGGCATGGTAATGACAGCGCTGCCAGTGATTTATCAACTGTATGGTAAGAAAGAAAATAGACATGCTATTTTTAGAAATCCATAGATCTGGTCCCCAGTTCTGACTGGCTGAGTCAAGATCAACGTCAATGTAAAACCCCAAACAAAAACACACCTGTGACCGCATGAGTTAATTTAAATATATTGCACTAACTGAAAATCATTATTCATACCAGTACTTATGTGTCGCTTAGCTTCGCATCGTGCCTAACAACGCCTCTTACCCGTTCTAAAATCATTGTAAAACATGGCTTCTTGTGGCTTAAGCTTACATATTTGGTTGTACAGGTTTACTACACATTAAACATTACACTATAATTTCTTGACAAGATTGAAATTTTGCTCAGTATTTAATGACATGCTGATAATTGCTGGCCAATATGATCAACTAAGCCATACTACTCTATAGCTTAAGACTATTCACAACAAGTAAAATATATGAAATGAGAGCGGGTCAATAACTACAAGAACTGTGCATGGGTATTGGTATCATTGAACGACAGTATTTTCCATGTTCCAGACAGACAGACGGACAGACTCGAGCAAATCATAGGTATAGAGCTGCGCATCTCGCAATGCCCGGCTAAAAAGTGACTTACTTTCCTATTCCAGGAGAGGGAGCCTGGGTGTTACTCAGAGAATTCTGCGAAACAAAACAGGGGGAGGAACATCATGTACGTGAGGAGGCAGAAAGTTACATATGTTCATTCATACACAACTACATTCCTAGGATTTACAGTGTTTATATTTATACCAAAAGTTGATTTGAACTTCTAGAAAACAATCATTAAAAGTACCTTTAAATGTTCAGTGAGCGTTTTGGAGTATTTTAGTGCACTCTCTTTCCTCAGCTTGAACAAGCGTAGGTAGAGGAGGGACTGGCATCGTAGGCTGGAGAGAGAAATGGGTCAAAGATAAAATACTTAATTACAATTTGTAATGGAGAGAACGTTGGCCAGGAAGATGTAAACTGATTCAATACAGAACTCTTTCAACCAACAGCCATTTACTAGGCAAATAGCCATGATTTTGAGTTTTCTTCCCTTCAGGCTTTGTCTGTTCTTCGAGTTGAAGGCCAAGGGTAGGATGATACCTCTAGCACATGAAATGGAAATCACCAGATGTCAATCAGCATACTTACCACAGTACAGCTAGCCTCTTGTCTGCTGAAGTAGCATCTGGGGCCATGTAGCTTTTTAACTTCATAGTGTACCTGAAAGTGAAGATGAAATAAACGTTAAGCTACTTGCAGAACCAGCTATCTAATCCTTATAGAAACACTAATTTATCATTTCTATCATACTTTAAGCATACTAACTGCCTTTTAATTTAAATTACAATCAGGGGTGCAAACTAGTCACCTTTCGGCGAAATTCGCCGTTTTAATCTCAAAATAGGTCATCCACGTGAGTCGTGTAGATCTGCAAAAAAAATAGTTGGGGGGGGTCTGTTAGTAGGCATAACACGTCGTGAATGTACTTTTCACCCTGTGTCATCACATTGCAGGGTTGCCAGATACCTCTTTCCAAATCCCCCTATTGAGGCCTAAATTTTTTTTAATTTTTGGCTGGTGGAAATTAAATACATGGGGCAACCCTGTCACATTGAACATCTTCCTGTCGGCTCTGTCGGCTAAACTCTGCTGCTGCTGGATAGACCGTCTCGTGCCGCAAACTTAAAATAACTTCTACACAACTGCTACACTTCCAGGCAGCGTGGAACACACTCACGGTAAGCAACCTGTTTTCTAAGTAATGCTACATTGATGAAAAAATGCGTGTAACGTTATGTGCACAAGGCATTATGCAGGTGGTAAGGTTAGCTTGTCAACGGTGCTTTCACACCTAGCACCTAGCTGCTGTTTCGAAACCTGGAGCGTTTCCCCCCCAAGATCGGTTCGTTTGGGCATATGTGAACACAGCAATCGCACTCGGGTGCGGAACAAATCAAGCGGGCCGAGACCGCCTAGAGAGGGTGGTCTCGGCCAGCTTGCTAAAGGGGCATTCACATTAGAAGCTCAGCGCAGTTTTCTGCGCGGCGCTCGCGGCTTTAGCACAAGAACGACACGTGTGCTTACGCATGACGTAACAACAGCATACCTGTCAACCCTCCTGTTTTTCCCGGGATTCTCCCGTATTTTACCCTTTTTTTAAAAAAAGTGTGTTTAATTTTTTTTATTTGAGGGACAATGCACATGAATCAACATCACTGTAAATGTGCCAGTGTTAGCCAGACGACTACTTTTCATCTGTTGTCCCTTGGCCAGAGTTTAAGAAAGCCAAGGACCAGCTCCAGTTCTGAGGCCAATGCCTTGGTCAAGGACAATGGCGGACACGCATGTCTTATTTTTGTCCCGCTGTCCTCCAGTTTAAATATTTTCCCGTAAATGTTTCCCGTATTTTTAACCTTTCTTATTTAAAAAACGGCCCTGGTGTCCTTTTTTTTTTTAAATCTAAAAGACGGGGGCGCCGTGCTCAGAGACCGTCCGTCTCTGTTTCAGAAGATGAACCACTCGGTTTAAAAAAACCTGTGGCGCCTTCCGGTCTGTAAAAGTGGGCGTTATTTTTTTCTCATATATCGTGATATCATATCGTCCGGACAGTGGAAAATATTGAGATATGAATTTTAGCATCATGGGAAGGGGCCTGGGTGCCACGCACTGATCATTTTCTTTGTTTTCAGGCAAAAAAATATTGTCACCTTTTTGGGCCATCACCAGTTTGCACCCCTGACAATACTGTTAAGTCAAAACAGTGTATGTCATTGATAAATGCATTTGTGTTTGTCCTTACTTGATAAGCTCCACAGTTTCGGCGTACATGGGGAAGGGAGACTTGGCCTCTTGGGCACTCTTTTCCAGGGCGTTGCCACATTCAATGAAAGACACCACAGCATCCAGGTAATATACGGCCTTCTCAAACCGGTCCAACTGTAAAAGTGGCAACAGGGACAGTAGAAATACACATGGACTGTTAAAGGCTCAGCCCTCATTAGTAAGTAATTACTGGCCAAATAATGCACTACCTTCTCAAACCGTTAAAACAGCCCAGGACTAGTCACTGTGCACATGACATTTAATGTTTTGACCTGGCATGTTGCAAAACTGAATAACTTTTTTGAATGAATGAATGAATTATTTTTTATTCACACACAACATCATCATTTAGTACAATACAGTATTCATGGCATTTCAGTACAGTGACAGGATGTGTGTGAAAGGGTCACCCCTAGGAAGCTATTTAAAGCTTTTAGGAGGGGGCCCAATTAGCCGCAAACATACAGTAATAACATACAGACAGACATACAACAGACAATCCCAGCATTTAAAGTACATCAGTAATACGTCAGTAGTTATACGGTTCAGGTACTCATAGGTACTTAAGGTACAGGAATAAATCAGGGCAAGAGATTAATAGACAAGATTTTCGTATGTAAACAGAAGTTAATCATATGTAGATAAAAGCTGTTTCTTTAGATTTTTCTTAAAGATGAAGACAGAGTGTGACATTTTTAGGTTAGCATCAAGCTCATTCCAGATCTGCGGTCCTCTGCACACACTTTGCACTTGACTTGGTGTAGATTACTTGAAACCCTTTTCTTTCTATAATAGCCGTAAACAA
>OMLI01025277.1:3280-14981 GCA_900302605.1 Rondeletia loricata | reverse complement strand
GGCTGATACGCGCCGCTAAGGCTGTCCACATCAAATTAGAGTGGCCCCTATTGTCCCTATTACGGCCTGGGAAGGCACCATCATGACGGATGCTACGGGGTCCCTCACTTGTCAGGAGTTGTCAGACAGATGGGAAGTCTGGATACACATAGCTGACAGGTAATCTTAATGTCTTCAATTAGCCCAATTAGGCCTGTCATAAACAATTCGATAAGTGCTCGACCAACACAAACAGATAAACGCACGCACAAGCGCACAGAGACACGCACACACACACACACCGAGGTCTGGGGGGTATTAATGAGAAGTGTAATGGGTATATCAGCGGACGGTTGACTTGTCTTTTGTTTCAAGGCGGGGTGTGTCCCCGTCCCCTGCTCTCAGCTGTGCACTGCTGGCTGCTACCTGGTCAGTTCAAATTGTACTATCTCCTTTCATTAGTGCATCGCTGGCTGAGAATCTGAAGGGCCGTGACAAAATTCATTTGAGACGAGTGGGAGCAGATTGCCTGAAGCAGGTGCTATAAGGGAGATAAAACAAAAGCAGCACCTTTGTGAAGCTCTGTGTGTGTGTGTGTGTGTGTGTGTGTGTGTAAGATAGGTTTTTCTCTGGTCTTCACATTCTGTTCTTTTCCTTGCTATGGTAAATGGGTAATGACACAAAAGTGCTTTGAAAAAAAAATAGAGAATGGGGACGAGAGAGAAATCTGCCCAGTGCACACTTGGAGCGTTTACAAAGCTGTGGTGAAATCTAAATATTGTTTCTAGCATGACTAAATAGGCCAACACCTCTCTCTGCAGAGAATGTGCGATAGCTGACATTGTTTGATTTGGTCTCTCCTTTATACTATCTTATCGCAGTACAACGGCGACACCCACACTACATCCCCAGCTTTTGTCCTCTAACCGTTTTTAAAAATGCATCTATTTGCATTCACTATCAATTCCTTCTTCCAGTTACGTAGGACACGTTTCAGGAACTGTGAAGCACAGTCTAATGTTTAAAGCAGAGATTCCACAGTTTGCACACACAAGACCCAAGCAAGGTCAGCATCAATATTTGAACAAGAATTCTTAACATCAACACTGCCATGATCTTATGTACAGAGGCCCCAAAATGCCCCAGATCAAGCAACAACACTGACACTTTCAATGGCTCTGAGTTATATAGTCTGTGGGCATTAAGGGCAATGTTGTGCAATAGCAGAGAAAACAAAACATATTCAAGGTAGGAGAATTTTGTTCAAAACCAAGGTAATATCCTGAATAGTGAAATCCCCAGGGCAGGTGTTCATATAAGGAGTCAACCTGGGAAGAGAAGGCAAACCAGCCGCTATCAGCAAGATCTGTGATGGACCTGTGTCTCTACTTCTGATCCTCACCTCAACTGACGGCTGGAATGCCATCTGAGAACAAGAGAAAAAAAAAGAAAGAAAGAAAGAAAGAAAGAAAGAAAGAAAGAAAGAAAGAAAGAAAGAAAGAGAAAAGCCGTCACCGGGAAGTTGTAATAGGAAATTGCTCTTGGCAACTATTTGTTCAAGCACCAGATTTTTTTTCCGTCTTTATGCCAACCCAGCGAGCCCCCATTGGAAAACAGGGCAGGTCCCCCTAATGAGTAATCTATTTCAAAGCAGTCGTGTCTGGGCATGACAGTTTACTGAGAGGCTTGAAGAACTGGTAATTACCAGTGTTACGGGGCAATTAATGCATATTACACTGCGGCACTCATGGCGGCGACTGTCAGCTCCCCAATAAAAATGAGCACTCTTCAGCTAAAGGGTGACATTAATTGGGCCCTTAATGACTATGCAGAGGAACCAAGCCAAATAGGAACAAAACAGGGGACTCACTCTGACTCCAGCAGAGGGCTGGAAATTGGACTAAAAATGAGATTAATTGCTGTTTAGAAAAAAAAAGAAGGGAAAAAATGTAGTGAGGGGAAGGGGGAGAAAGAGGTTGGAATTATAGGGTGCAGAGTGCAAGGGCTGCTCATACAGATGACAATTCGATTAATTATTTTATATTTTATATACCTTAAGGAGGACAGGCAGGCCTAGTCTCAGGCTTGATATGCTGCTCATTGCATGAACAGCTAGAGATGAGGTGAATATGGTACACACATCCCTTTCTAGAAGCACCCACACACAGAGTCATGGTGCATATGTTCAATAAAATGAATACATAGAAGATTTTCATTTAAGTGAAAAGAAGCTCTCCCACATAACATGAAGAAGCCATATATTTAGCTGTGATTAATCTAAAAAAGATCAGGTGACTAGGTCCTTCCTTCATGTGCAACAGAGAAAAATCATATTAACAGGCTAAAGTATTCAGAGTTTCCTGCTTTCCCACTTTCCTGTAAAGCCTAAGGCTTAGTATGCATTTCCACTTAAAACAGACCATAAAAACATTAACCAAGGCTTTCATCAAAAGTAAATCTGCCAAATTGCAGGTCTTCCACCCCCAGAAATGTTTGTTTAGAAGGAGATCAAGGATGCGGCGAGCACATGAAGTAATTCTGATTAATGTTGCTAAAGCCAGGCACGTACTGAACACTACCTGAATATGCAAGCCCTCCAAATTATAAAAATATCAGCATGCAAAACATGCCATCATTTGCATACATTTTTGATTTCCTTGCTATTTAAATATGCAGTTAGAAATAGTCCAGCGCTGCCTCTTGCGCTGTCACGCTGCACACTCACACTGTCATTGGTCCTGATAGAACTCTCCCACTTCAAAGGGGGCTTTGCAATGGAGAGGAGAATGAGCAAATATTTGAATTGCAAAAACACATCATCTTCCGAAGGGAGAAAATTCAAGACAACTTTTGAGAGTTAAAGACAACCCCCAACCAGCTAACCCTCTGCACACAGTACAAAACAAGTCAACATATTCATGGTGTAAGCACTCTCCTCGCTAATTTAGCATATCCACATTTGTGTAATGGGATGTGACACATTTTAGAGGGGATTGGGGGGGGAAAAACTATAATTTGAGGAGAGAACCATAAAAATGTTTAAGCTGCCCTTGTATTTAACAGAAATCCACCATACAAATCCAGGTTCTCAGACAACCTGACACGGGTTTGATTACAGACTGAAGTGTAATTACTTAAGCTATCTTCTGAAGGGTAGGAATGAGTAGCACCACCATACTAGGTAGCGATATTTCAGCAAAACTAAAGGGACCATTACGTTCTCCAGGAATATCTTTCCCCTCAGCAGTCAGCATGGCCATTTCACAACCATTTACACGCAATCACTCCAGGAGAATCTCTGACAGCTTCCAACTTTTGAAGAAGTTAGGGGGAAAGCGCAATAAATAACCTACACGACAAATCAATATTATGACTCATAGCATATTTGAAAGTATGAGTTCCCCAATTTGATGCCAGGATAAATAGAACATTTAAGCCAAAAGTTACAAGTCTGGCCATGAAGGCCATGAACAACATTAACAGCAATAAAAACCCATCTTCAGACATCTGAAAAAATAGAGGAAAATACTCATCTCCTATATGATTGTAAATTTATTTACCACGGGGGGAGAACTACCTTGAATTTAAATAGAGGAAAATGTGAGCAGCTCAAACATACCCCCAGGAAATCTCTGTAGGACACATGGAGAATTAAGTGGCAAAATCAACTGTGGAAAGACAGACAAATCAGCTATATATTAAAAAAAAAATGCAAGGCTTATAGCAAACATTTTTGGAACTATGTCAAACATTCAAATGTGAGATAAATAGCTTGTGGGTTCCATACAGTAATTAGAGAATCCAGCAAAACAAACACTGTTCCCGAAATGTAAAATTATATATATTTAAAAAACCATCCTAAAATATACAAGTCAAGCTGTAGTCTTCAAATGCTTAATTCTTGTCATTTCTAAACATACTGTTAGAATTACCCCAGCGCTCCTCAAGATACCCTCCACATCGCACCTCCCACCGTTCCAACCCTCCTGTGGCCTCTACTCCCTGTGAGCAGCCTACCTATGTGTAGACAACCTGGAGACAGGTCTGAGCAGAAATCAAACCTGGATGATTGATAGCTTTACTGCACAATGACCTCTGTCACTAGGCTCTTGTCCTAAATCAATGCTGGCGATAAGGGCCCTGCGCCAACGCTCACCTTGGTATGTTCACCAGTAGACCTTATCTGTGGCAGGAGGAAGTATGAGTAATAACTAAAGACAAGCCACGACAAAACCACCAACCCCACCTTGTCAAACACAATTTACAATGTATATCCCCCGCTCCTCTGTTGCTGTTAAAACAGTAATTATGAGAAGCAAAGAGATATGGGACTGTGCGTTTGGAAGATTAGCCTGTTGGAAGGCTTGGTGGGAGAGCTTTGCACATATCTTTGGTCAAAAGCGGAGTTCATATTTTGATAGGCAGTCTGAGAGACGGATCCTAGACTGAGGGCTAACATACTCCACTCACCATACACATACAGTCACAGAATTTTGCATCAGATTTCAGTGCTGTCGGGTCTGTGTGGAACAGACTATGTTTCAGTGATACATACAGGGAGGGGTTGGAGGTTGAAGTTGAGAGGAGGGCTGACAGGAAAGAGAAGCAAACACTGTGAAGATTACAGTGTTGAGAACGCTAAGACCTTTCAGTAGTTTTTCATTTGCCTGTGTGTCTGTGAGAGTGTGAGACAGATAGAGAGAGAGTGAGAGAGAGAGAGAACAAAGGGAGAGAGATATAGAGAGAGCATAAGTTTCCAGGCAGTCACATCAAAATGGGGAGAGAGACCAAACATGACATCAAACGTTGCAATTAGCTGACCCCTTTCTCCCGGAGTCAACGGTTTGAAAGGCCCTGCCTCTAAAACCCTGATTAAAATATGTTTGCTTTCTCATTCAAAATGACATTTGACAAGGTTAGTAATATTTCAACTAACTGCAAAAACATTCTCGTGGCCATGATCATTTTTTTTCCATCACTTTGCAGGGGCGCAGGTAACCTCGGAGCCAGTTTCCCATGAACTCAGCGCTACGATTTGAAAACAAAGCGGCCAGGGAAAAAAAGGGGGGAAAAGTGGTTCAAAGTTTTACGTGAGCGTGTTTAGTTTCACCCGGGCAGCTGAAGCAAAATGTTTTGCGATCATTATTCAGGGAATTTATCCCCTTTCTAATTCAAACCACAACGATTACTCAAAACAGAGCCAGTAGTCTTTTCTCTAACCACGAGCTCCGTCCTTAGCAGGGACTTAGGGGGGCTGAGGACTGTCAGCAGCTCAGGGGATAGAGTTCCTCAAACTGCTAAACCCCCTCATCACCAAATTAGGAAAGGTGTACTCCTCTGGCCTCTCCAAAGGAAATGTAATCAAGAAACATAGATTTCAAAATAAGATTTAACTTGATGGTGAGGGACAGTATACAGTAATACTTTTTGCAAGGGTCTAAAGTCATCATAACTTTATTTTGGAATCTATATTGAGCCCAAGTAAAAAAATAAATAAAATAAAATAAAATAGATAGAGAGAGAGTCAGCAAACTTAAATAAACAAAACGTAAATGTTGCCTGAGACAGGCTTTGTAGAACTGGAGTCCTGAGAAAACAACAGAAAGATAAGCGATGAATAAGGGGATGGGATCAGAAATGGACAGGGCCAAACTCTGTCTGAAGTTAATAGTTTTCACATCCATTCCAGTCGGAGGAGAAGAGAATGTGAAGTGTCGGGCCGGACAGCGAGCCAGCCCAGGCTTAGCTGCAGCTGTGCTTAAATTGAAGTGGCACTTTCTATCAGAGGCCTTTCACCAGACAACTCTATTCTGCCCTTTCACTTGTAACCTCCATGACACACAGACACCCATAACAAAAAATAAGACTGGTCATTTAAAACACACAGCCGTCATTGAAGAGACAGATTCTGGGTTTAACGTGGAGGAGGATTCATGGTGTGAACGTGCCAGCTGATGGAGATATCACTCAAAACGAGACATAGATTTCTCTGACGTCTCCATGGCTGCCATTCAAAGGGGGCGGCTCAAAGCCCCAAACTCTGCGCAGAGTTTATATTTCACTTGTTCAAAAATGCACGCCCCTGTTATCTTGCATCAGTCCAAAGGAAAGGATTGGGTATCGTCCGTTTCAACTTCCCGCCTACGATGAAACGTTACATCGACAGCGGACAGAGTTGGAATGTGAATCATACCGTTCCCCTGTTAACCCCTCAAGCCCCGGTCACAAAGGTCTGGTTTATGGTTTATAGTACACAATAGAAGAACAAAAAAACATATTACCTAGCATAATTAGCACAAGAGAGGAAAGAACATATTAGCAGTCATGTTTGAGTACACCATTTATCGTAAGAAGTTCTAGAAGGGTTTAGTGGCCAAATGCATTTTTTCCTAATCGTTCATACACGTGACACAGCTTGGACAGACAAATCTGTTGACCTGATAGATTTTATACATTAGGCCCCAGAATTGATGAGCAAAATCAGAAGGTCAGCACTTGGACACAGGCTCCTCATGTGTCTTTGATTACACACTCCCACCGAGGGATAGGCAGGCAGAGATGTTTAAGCTATCAGGCAATCAGACCGCAGAGAGACGTGAAACTCAAACCAGAGACAGGAGAGGAGAGGGCTGCCTGGGAACAGAGATGGGGGGAAGAGGGTCTTGACGAAGCTCTTCAACAAATGCCAGGCCAGTGAGGAAATACTCGGATGTACTTGTATCTCTTTCAGGGTTTCTGGCAATGAAATATAAAGCAATGTTCATAAAAACAAATACCTCTTCATCTGGTATTCAAATTAACTGACTTATGGTACATCAGTCAAAAAGCTTGCCACTAGGCACAATCAGATATAAGTCTTACATACTGAAACAATTGGAATTTATTTGGGTCGATAATCGCAATATTCAAATGTAGTGGACAATAATTTTTCAAGATGGTTGCAAATTCAAAACAGCATCCCTGCTTTTGACGTCATTTATTGTGGTACAGATAAAGAGGCTGATTGGTGTTTTGGTGACATATGTTTTTCTCTACAGCCTTGTTTACAGAGTACAACATAGTAAGGTTGCTCACTAACTGTGATTTAGCCAGCAAGAGCTCAGCAAGGAAAAGAGAAAACATTTGGGAGGACCTCGCCCTCTTGGGTTGGAATATCAAAAGCTTTTTTTTAAAGGTATAAATCACCAAAAGCCTTTCATCAGGATCTCTCCGCGGTCAATACACACAGAGGTCACACTGAGCCAGGAAATCGCATGGAAAACTCGCAATACCTGAACTGTAGTACTACAAAGTGTGTGTGCATGCACATATACGTGTGTGTACCTTATGTATGGCATTACGTCTCTGCTAGCACCAAATTTGTTCCACATTACCACTGTCCACACGGAAATTCATTCAGTACTTGTTAGGGATTACAAGACTGGTAAAATATGTTAACTTGCAGAAAGAAGTCTGAAGGCTAAAGAAGAAGCTGAAATCACTAGAAAAGAAAGAAAAGAAGCATGGGTGGGGGAAAAAACAAGGTTATGTGAGGGACACGGCCTATAAAAAGAAGCCTACTGTCTAGGTTATCTATAAGGAACCACTTATCACGAGCGCCCAGCTCCACACTGTGAGTGATGGGCCTCCACAGACCACGAGTACCAGCACACTATCTGGTACACACAGAGCTGCTCTTTAAACACAAAGGCAGAAATATGAAGCATTGTTTCCTTAGCTGTCATTTGGTAAATGTATTATTTTTGCTGTATAATCTGAAATAGAAAGAGTGGTCACTGCTTTTGCCCAAAAGCACAATAGGCATTGCTAATCAAATAAGCAATATAAATCAAAGCTAAGATAAACTGGTTATCCTCTTGATTGGTAGGATGTATCACTGATTTAAATACAAGTAGCTCTAAAAAGCTTCTGTTAAATTACTGAAATCTGATGTAAGTGTACCACTAAGGAGCACAAGTAACCTATACCATACATAGACCAATGCTACCCACAGTGAAATAATACTCAGTGTATTTAATGCCACCAGAAAGATCAATAAAACTGAAAAAATACCAAGGAAAAACTAATCCTCCCCAAAAAGCTGTTAAACACTTGCCATGTCATGAAGTCGCACAGCCAGAACTAAAATATGCATTCCTCTTCTATCCATTTGAACCATGGAGAAATAAAAGCCCTCTCCCTCTACGCCTAATGCCATTCCTTAAAACAAAATGTCACGGACATGTTGGTTGATAGAGGAACAAAAGACCAGATTGTTTCCATTCAATTGGGTATATTTTAGCTGTAAAGCCATGCCGTGGCAAGGGTTTTTTATTTCTTTTTGGTCTCCTTCATTTCCTGTGACAGCCACAGGACTCATGGTCCAATGCTCTCCTCAGGCCTTGGGAGGACGTAGGAGGAATCATCTGATGACTCCTGGCCTCCTTCATCCCCCTCTTCTGAGAGGTTAAGACGCAATTAAGCTCTTTAATAGGGCAGCTTTAAGATGCTTTTGAAGCAGCTGTGGAGGCGCATGAAATGAAATACTTAAAAAGGCCTCATGAACTGAGGGTCCTTAAAAAGCATTAAATATTTGTGTGGTAGCTTTATGTCTACTGAGCTTGAGTGTGTGTATATGTGGAGTGAATGTGTTTATAACAAAAATCCCCTTCAAATTCTCTTTGGCCTTTCTTTACAATGGCTTCAGTCAGCAAGCTACAAAAGCACAGCCTCCGTACGATAACAACCAGCCCTATAATTATCTTCCTATCTTTTATATCTCTGTAACTTTCTATAGATGTGTACATGTCCGACAGCAATATGTGTGATGTACAGCAAGCGTCCTGCACAGCGCGCACAATCTATTTGTCACAAGGCTATCTTTGTGTCAGGAAAATAACACAGCATGTACCCCATTGCATTTGGTATAACGTAGGCCCTGAATGTCTTTTGGGGCCTGTGTGTGCTCAAAACCGTTCCAGCCATCAAAATTCTCCTGTTAGATTGAGTTGTACAAAGAGCCATTCTAATCCTTGCCCACTACTCTCTGTGCCTCCAGACAGGATCTCACAAAGATGACAAATGCTGCTGACCTCTTCCTGGAACGAAACCCAGAAGGTCAAAGTAAAGGAAAAAAGAAGGGGAAAAGGGGAGACTGAGAACAAAAAACAAAAAAAACAACAACAAAAAAACACGTTCGCCTCTACAGGACTGATGACATACATCGTGAAAGCTGACAAAAAAATGTACGTTCATCTTCCAAAAAGTTCCATAGCAAAATAGGAATGCATGGCACAGACATGCTCGCGCCTCATTTTCCGAGTGTCACGGGCAAGCGGATAGACAGGAGGAGGGATATATATTGCTAGGGTGCCGCTTTCTGTCCCGCTCCTCGTTTATACACACAGCGGCAGTGTCAAAGCCGCTCTCAGACTCAATGGTAAATGACAAATTTGGATAATGCACACACACAACCCTACTAAAATAAATAGGAGACATGGAGGCTTAGCCAGAGCTAAATCCTGAGGGTGATGGAGACCTGAGTGTGCGGATTACACCCCAGACGCCTTAAACAATGCACCCAAATGTGCATCCTTAAAAGCATGAAATCCTTGAAGCATCAGAGCCGACTTGTCATTTGCAGTTAGTATTCTAAGTTGCTTGTGCTTTGGGGGCCAGCATTGCACCTCTGTGTGTTGCTGTGCCCTAAAAGAAACACTTGCAAAGCCCTAAAGGAACCACCATTGTGGATATCTATTTTTCTAGCTGTGGAATATTCTACAAGAGGATGTCATAACAAAGGAAACAATAAAAGAGGCCACGTTCCAGCACCACATGGGGTATCCGTAACATTATAAACAGGAGGAAGACAATGTCACTTGCACTGACACTTTACCAGAAAAGCTGATGTCTTTGCTTTCAAACAAACTTTGTATGAAACCTTGTATTTCCTTGCATATTACGTAAATATGAACTCCAGGACAAGGTAGTGAAATTATTTTAAAACCTCATACCCCCTGAAAGCCAAACCATCCACATCACAATAGGAAGGCTATTGAGACATTGAACACACTGCTGGCATGCACCGCAATGCAGTTGTTGTTCGCATGCCTCTGACATCCTACATCGGATCACTGTGATGATAGTGAATATCACTTATTTTTAGGCCACCGTCACCATGGAGAAATCTCTGTTTTCCCCTCTCTCTGCTGTCCACATCTCTGACAGGAAGGTGCGGTGCGGTATGGCAGGGCACAGGTCTTGGAGGTGTCACATCGTCACCCCAGAAGCGCCAGTACCTGTCCTCGGGGACGGCCCTGTAATGTCCAGCCTCATTGGATCAGCAGCAGCCACGGCCCTTGGGTGCCCTCTTTCAGGTGACATCCCCTATCTGCTCCGGCTCTGTGACGGCCCCACTACTTCTGCGGCTTATGTTACCGTTGCATGAAATGAGCCCACATAACCTGGCTATTTGCAAGCACACGCATACAGGTACATAGATACACATAGGCACATTCGCAAGCGCAAGTGTGTGCGCATGTAAGCAAACATAACTCAAACATCCCGTAGTTACAGTGTAAATATTAAAAAGAGGGATATGCTCGAATTCCTATGTTACCAGTCATACACATGAAAGCAAATTATCCTTGCATCTCAGCATCTAGCCATAACACCTGGTTCAGAGATAAAGGCATAATCAGCTGAACTCAATAGGGTTTCTACAAAAGAGCAAGTCATTACACTCTATTAATTCAGCATTCCAGGCCTCACTGCTTTGGGAAGTTCAACAAAAATGATGGACATATCCATTAAAAATGCCTACATTGTGCAATATCTTGCATCAACAAATTAATTTGATGTCACAGCAAATGGATTGACTGTTCTGAGACTATAACAGAATTATCATGCAATTCCAGCTGTAAACCCTACAGCATACAGTACCAGATATAATTGGAAAAAGTTCACAAAGAACTCAAGATGTCTGATTGCAGCTGTGTCAACTAATATAAAACATCACATAAATCAGTTTTCTATCTGTTCATTAGCCAATGTGTCAGCAAGCAGGTTAGTAATGTTGTAGAAAAGGTCTGATGAGAACCTTATGAGAGAATTATGACTTCCACATAATTTTTGCTTAGTTTTGCTTAGTTTCCATTATGTATATCAAAAAGTGTTGAAACAAAAGACAAACACCAATCTCATTTGCACAAATCAGATTTGAACAGAGATTGATTTGGAGCATGAGAAGAAATTTGCTGGTAATTATGGGAGGAGATACATTATCTACGATACAACATTACACACACTTTCAAAATTGCAAGAACAAAAGAGCCAAATAAAACATAATGCATGTGTGTGCATTCGAGTCTCAACAAATTTCAAAGTGGTCAAGCCAGATGATGTATAATGGCAAACCCAAAAGTCTTAACCCCCATTTCATATGAGGGAGAAATGAGCCATACTGTCCCATTATATTGCTATAAATCATTTTTTGTGGACGGCTGACAGCTTTTTATCAGATTTAACCTTTTCAAGCCTCCATTAAGAGTGCTAACATTTTCAACTCTGACACATTTGCAGTTTACGAATCTCACAGCTGATTTACTTTGGGAGGGGGCAAGCTGGCGACAATGCTCATTTCCACATAGGCCGTCCATCGTCTTGGGTTGGGGGGATGGGGGAGGGAGAATGGGGAAGAGGGAGAAGAGAACGGGCTCTGAATCTATTTATTAAACTCTACATT
>OMLI01025251.1:4051-17451 GCA_900302605.1 Rondeletia loricata | reverse complement strand
CTCCAGTTTTGCAGTCCTATAAATGAGGAATTATTTTTGAGTGAATACCAAATTGAAGTCCTTAATATCTCATCTTGGTAACATTACATAATGAAAACAAAAATAATATGAATAGAGATATATATGGAAGTTTGACGTTCCCAGAGAACAAAGTAGTTATCTCAAACTGTGTCCCTTAAAAGAATTAGGAAACGGTGGCCATAATACTCTTCTTTTGTCTTTGTAGGTTTGGTCGACGCTTTGTGGTCCTCCTTTCAATCCTTCTGCTACTGTTGTTTGGTGTGGGTGCTGCTTTCTCACCCAACATCTATGTTTACATGGTTCTCAAATGTTTAGGTGGCATCTCAATTTCTGGCATTTTGGTGAACTTATTTGTGATAGGTAGGTACACTGTTCACCTTTACCAAAGTCTAACTTCATGACATAATACTTTGACTGTCACTGTAATGGAACAGTTGGAATTTTGACAGCTTTGATACAATATTAATATGAACTGTGAAGAGAACAGTACCCTACTGTGACCACCAGGAACTGAGACTATTCAAGAGAGTTACCGTTTATCTATTTATTACTCATTCTAACCACTTACTGCAGAAGGTTTGGCAATATGATCTTAAGAAATCTCCAACATAAAATCTATACTCTGTGCTAAGTGACTGTAATGATTATGAAAATACAGATGAAGATGATAAAGTGTGGGCAGCGAGTCACTGTCTTTTTGATTTTGGACATTTACCAACCCACCATAGATGCATCTGATAACAGAGACTTTGAAATCATTAAATGTGGCTATGATTAGTGCATTTGCAAAAGATATCTTAGAGGTTAATGTGTCGGGATGTAAAGTGACAACCACAAACCTCTGTCTGTCATTGCGTTGAAGGGGCAGAGTGGACTGATGCCTCTAGGGTTGCTCTCTTCACCATTGGCCCCCACTGTTTCTTCCCTGTTGGACTGATGGTGTTGTCCGGTCTCGCCTATTGGATCCGCAACTGGAGGATCCTGCAGCTGGTGCTCTTCAGCCCTTTTCTTCTGGTCCTGGGAATCTTCTACTGGTCAGCGGCCCCTGAGGCCATAATACTTAGACAAATAGTTTAGTGAAATATTTTTGGAATTCTATTTTGTGATCCTGGACCTATATGCCTGTTAGGATTCTCCCAGAGTCAGCTCGCTGGCTTATGACCCAGGGCAGGAAGGAGGAAGTGCAAAAGGAGGTCCGGAGGGCAGCCAGGGTGAACGGGAGGAAGGTCCCAGAAGCTCTGCTAGACAAGGTGAGCTGCATCAACCACACTTTGGCTTCAACCAAAATAAAAATAAAACGAGTAAAGCTCTGAATTAAATATAAATCACAAAAAATGACATTTTATTTGTTTAGCTGGAGGTCGAGGGTGCATCCAAAAGAGGAAGCATGTTGGACATCTTCAGGATATCATATTTGAGAAAACGTGCTCTCATAATGAGCTATGTCTGGTGAGTCTTTGTAATTTCTCCATTAACTGTTTAGATTAATTGAATGTTTCATGCCACTGTCCTTCTCAACCTATGAAACATTACATTATACATCAATGTTTAATGTTTAATCAATCAATGTTTAATCCTGACATGTAATACCTACAGTAAACTGCATGTATACATGGTGATACAATATTATAATACTATAATACTTTTGCAGTGACAATGAAGATATCTCTTCCACTGTGTTACTAGGTTTGGAACAAGTGTGGTATACTATGGACTGAGCCTGAATGTTGAAAATTTTGGCCTGGATATCTACCTCACACAGTTCATCTTTGGCATTGTAGAACTTCCTGCACGCCTGGGCAGTTTAGCTCTTATTCAACACTTTGGGAGGAGAATATGTCAAGCAGGGGTCCTATTCTTTGGAGGTTCTGCTTGCCTTGTGATCCTTGCTATTCCAAAAGGTAACTTATAGCATTAGAAATCCTTTGTTATCTGAGATACACAAGCTCGTCTCATAGCTATCCATTAACCAGTGTTTATCTGATGTCTGCGTGTTTATTTCATCAGTTATTCTTGAGAACTGGGACAAACCAGTTCTTAATATTGAAAAAATAAAATTTAGCATGTTAAGAAATCGAATCAGGGACGAGAATATCAAGCAGCAATCTCAAGCTGGGGTCCTATTCTTTGGGGTCTCCACTTGCCTTGTGATCCTTGCTATTCCAAAGGGTAACTTCTAACCGTAGACATCTTTTGCATTCTGAAACACATTAGCCCTTTTCACATTACACACTTTAAGCCCCGGGCTAAACTTAGCCCTAGGCTAAGAATAGACACCGGGTTATCTTGGCCCCTTTTCACACAGATACAATTTAGCCCAGGGCTGACCAGGGCTAAGCAATTCACACTTGATTATTGTTAGCCCCAGGTCTACTACTGTCTACGCAACTTGTTCCAGTATTTTAGAATGTCATACCAAGCACGTTACCAAGTCTTTAAGAATAGATTTTGGCCCCGTTTCACACTAGCATACTGTAACCCAGTGTTTCTGGGGATAACCCCGAAAAGTCGGGGCTAACCCTGTTCTTGACCAGGGCCAGCTAGCCCCGGGCTAAAGTCGGGGTTAACCCACTTTGGGGCTAAGAAGATTCTAAACCAGCGTAATGTGAAAAGCAAGTATCAAATTGCCCATTTTTATCTGATAAATGCATGTGTATCTGATTTATTATTTGCCCATCAGATCTTCCTGTAGTGATAACAGTCATAGCAGTAATGGGGAAGATTGCTGCCACTGCCTCTTTCTCCATAGTCTACGTTTATACTGCAGAACTGTATCCTACCATTCTAAGGTAATGTCCCAACATTAAAACATATAATAATGTATTTTCTCTGTTATGACTAATGATGATTACAGAAAAAACAATTGTGCATATTGTCCCTGGCAGGCAGAATGGTGTGGGTCTAAACTCCATGTGTGCTCGTGTGGCGGGTATCCTCGCCCCTCTGATCAGGCTCCTGGAGGTCTACCATCACACCATCCCCATGCTGATATATGGCATCCTCCCCTTGGCTGGTGGGGGGCTCTGCTTGCTGCTGCCTGAGACCCTCAATGTTGAACTTCAGGACCACACTGAACCCATGTGAGTTGACTAGCCCTTTCACCATGGTGTACATAAAGGAACGAATGGATGGGTGAATGAAACAATTCATTACAGTATGATTTTAGGCTACTTACTATGTTTTATTAAGACAAGGAACTCAAAGTAATTCTATATAATAATTCTGCTTCTGTTTTTTATTTCAGGAAACCAGAGAATGGGAGTACTGAAAAGGGATTATGTGATAAAGAGGAAAAGTCAATGAAGAGCACAAAATTGTAATTTATACTGAAATCATAATCTGAGTTTCATATTTTTATTTTCTGCCCAGATTTTCTTTACGTAAATACAGTTTTCACAGTTCTTCAGTATCAGATAGAAATGCTGTAGACTACTATCTCGACGGCATGCAGAAATGAAGCTGATGGAGTAGTATTAAGAATTCATCAGCATTCAGTTACTTACAGTATATGCAACAGAATCATTTTTTACTCCTAAATTATTGAATAAAGATTTTACTTTTTGTAGTCACAATCTGTCAAAGATTGGTTTTTCTACTACAAAAAGTGTGTTTGATAACTGGAACGTTTGCAATAAATTGATGTAGACAATGAATTCAAGTATTATTCTTTTCCCACAGATATTATTTCAAGTGCTTTGAGTCAGTTGCTATACCAATAAAATGTATTATTATTAATAAAGTAATATGTATCTGCAACAAAATAACAAGGACATTTACATCTCACTTTGATATCTCATACTTTATCATAGTTACATAGTTTTCTTACTCTGGTTTTTGGTGTGGGCATACATATATATACAGTCAATCAATCAGTAGAATAACAAACTGCTAAATTCTCATTTTACAAAGACCTTTGAATGGGAGAACTGAAAAAGGATTCTGTGATAAAGAGGAAAAATCTATGAAGAGCACAAAATTGTAATTTATGCTGAAATCATGATGATGTGTAGATTCACTGCATTTCAACCAGAATCATTTGTAATAAAAAAAAAAAAACATTGAACAAGGGTTTTAATTTAATTCTTTTTTAGTATTCTTCTACACAAACTTTAATTGCTAACTGGAAGGTTTGAAATAAAATACATTTGATTTAGTTTTTTTCTCTATTCTCAGCTCAGATACATTTGAAAATCTTTCTTTTCCTACAGATGTATTTCAATCACTTCAAGTCCATGAAAAAGCACCATACAAGAAATGTATAATATTATTATTAGTAGTAGTAGTAGTACAAGTATTTTCAACAAAATAAAAAAAGGACATACTAAAGGCCACTACTGAATAACAAGAGGACATTTACATCGGTTTAATATTTTTCATACTTGAGCATAGTTTCCTACACTGATTTAGCCCTGGTTACAGCCCTGGTTCACATCATCATTAATAACCAGTAGATCAACATTTGGACTGCAATTGATCATTGCATCCACACTGACGTCAAAGTCGCCATGATGTCAGCTAGGAACAGAAAAAGACCACATTGTTATTGGAGGGGAGCCACTGCACTAAATTACCATGTATATGACAATAAAAATACAGAATATAGATTGTGGACATCTTGCCTACGTGTACTCACCATTGGTATTGTCATTGAAGGAGTATCTATGCCTCAGATTCATTCGGCCCCACATCAGTAGTGTTCTTCAGAAGCCATCGGTCCTTGTGTTGAGCATGTCCAAAGCCCTCATCATAGTTCCCTTTCCTTCTGAACAGCTGTTGGTAGTGAAATATGCAGTAGATCTCCCCATAGAGAGGTGCATAACTGTACATGCTACAATAGAACACACTTTGTCAGTTACAGTACCAAATAACTTATTTTACAAAGACTTTTTTTATTATTCTTTATTATTTTGAAATGTTTACTCAGACATTAGAAGCACATCTCTTTTTTTATTGTGTGTGAGGAGCATGACTTTTGTTTCATATATGATTTTTTACATTAGCTAAATCAATCAATCAATCAATCAATCAATCAACCAATCAATCAATCAATCAATCAATCAATCAATCAATCAATATTAACAAATATGTATGGATCTTTGGTAAATATAGGTCTACAGCAATAATTTTTCTAAGACATTTGACATATTTATCAGACGTCTGTTCAGTAAGTCTACAAAATCCTTTGTTGATCAGTTAACTATTTATTTTTTATTCAAAAATGGTTCCAATATCTCACCTTAACTTTTTGTTGCACTGTTTACAGCAGAAACAAGTTTTGTGAAAAATGTATTTGTCTGCAGTCATTTTCTCCATTGGATAAACTGGCTTCAAGCAAGCTGAACACATATCTTGACAAGATGGTTGAAACTGATGGGAAGAGTGAGACAGGGCTTAGTTAGGAATAAAAAAAATGTATATGACAACAATAAGCGTAAATAACAACAAACACAAAGGCCAAAAGGAAAACCAAGAATCTGTATTTAATTTCAAATCCAGTCAAAACGTACAATACAAACTAAAAAAAAAGAAACTAGATTTTCAAAGATCAACAGGAAAAACTGAAAGTAAATAATAACCAAAATATTAAATTCTAAGCAAATCAAATAAACCCCTCAAAAAAAGTTTGGAAATTTGTTTCCAATCACCTATATCTCGGTTATTTGTGACCTGTTCATATCATGTCGCATATCAATGGAAAACTCATTCATTCCCTTTCAGGCTTTCCAATGATATAACATACAATGCTACTAATACAGTAACAACAGAGATATGATCGAACAAACACACATTTCCAAACTTTTTTTGAGGGGTTTACAAGACAACTTCTTAGTACATGAAAAACATTGCCAGCACATAAATCACCTTTATTGTAAGATTTCTCAATAAAAAAGGAGCTTGTGTCCCAGTACAGTACACTATGTTCAAAATTAGGGGTTCTGATTGATGGGTAGCTGGACTTCTGGATATGTGGTGACCTGATATGTGGCCGGACTGGTCACTACCTGACCTCTAGATGATGTCATGGTTTCTGGCTGAGTAGTGACAACAGTGGAGGTTTTGGAGGCGTAAAACCGGTTGCCAAAGTTATCTGTCCTTTCATAGTTCTCTGTGACTGTTTTGGTGCCGATAATACTGTTCCCCTCAGGGTCAGTCTGTACCTGAAGTACACTGAGCTCACATTTAGGGTTAAGTGGGCTATTAGGACAGTAAGACGATTGCTTTTGACCTCCTTTTCTGGTGTCCCTCTTTTTGTTTTGAGCAGCGCTGTTGCATTTCAACGTCTTTGTTGTTTGAAATGTGTCCTCTGTCTTTGGGCTGCGCTGACAGGTGGAGCATGCTGTGGTCTCTGGTGGTAGCACCTGTGTTTTATCCTTCTTTCTAGCAGCCGATTGGATGGAGATAAAGGCAGGTGAGGATGGAGGACTTGCTCGTGGTTTTCCAGAGGGTACTTCAAGTCCTGCACTCTGGCCAACTGGCAGACCTGTGTCTCTCTGTGTGGTAGGGCTTTCCTGTACCTGTGGTGTTTTAGTTCTGCTTGACCCAATGCTAATTTTCCTAATATTACCATAGGATGGGGATCCTTGCACTGTCCCTAAGGACTCTTTGAACAGGCCAGATAGACCAGCGATATCTGAGTCAGATTTAAAAGCAGAGACAGAATAAAGAGCCTTCTTTATGGCTTCCTCTATGTCCATAAGTCTGGCTAAGGTCTGCTCTTTTAGGTTCATGATTTCCTCACTGGCTTTCTCAAGATCTCCGAAAACATGTGCCATTGAGGACATACTTTCAGTATCGTCTTTCCATAATGGTGACCTCTCAACTCTGTGTTCCACCTCTGTCTGTTTTTGTTTCTTTTCTTGGGGGTTTACAACCCAGGTTGGGACATTATCAAATATTTTCGTTATGGACCTTACATCAACTGTGTTTGTGTCCTGTTCAATTTCTTCAACGCTAGTGAGAATGTTCTGCAGTTCCTCTTGTTTTCGCAAATTGTCAAAAATGTCCATGGCTGCTATTATATTCCCTTTCACGATCTCATCCATGTGAACAGACAGCCTCTGTCTGCATTCATCCTCCGTCTCAATTTTTCCTTTCTTTTCCCTCATCACAACTTTGCTTTCTTGTTTCACATCTTTTTTGTGTTCATTGTTATCAACGGTTTGTCCATGGGTGTTTGGTTTATTGGTTGATGGACCAGTGAGAATTTGTTGTGGTTCCGCATCCACATGTGTGAGAATAGTTGAATTATTATTTCCAGATGTGTGTTTGGGGTTTTTGTTGTCATTCTGGGCAATTATTACTCTTTTTGGCTTTATAGGGGCATTCTTCACTGAAACCACCTTTTTACCTCCAAATTTCTGACATGCTTCATGAAAATCTACATGGCTCTCATCTGTCTCATTCCCATTCCCCTTGACCGAGTAATTCTGGGGACATTTCTCTCCTGCTGTGGCATTCATCTCCTCTGGTCCCCTCTGGTGATTAACAATATTCTCATCCACAAAGGTGTAAATATCACTTATTCCTCTGCCCGGGGTGACCTTTGAACTCTGTGCTTGATGGTTTACTTGAATTTCCTGAGACATCTGGAGAGCTTCACCAACTAGCTCATTTGTTTCATGTTTTTCAGGATTCACTAAACTTGGCCCCGACTCTGCAGCACTGTCTGTTTTGGACAGGTCTTTCTTATGTGGATCTTTATATGATGTAGTTGGTAACGGTTGCGTGGGTTTCTCTTCTTTCAATTGTTTTTTCATTTCAGTTGTCATAGTATTAGTTTGGGTTGCCTCGAGATTCTCTGTGTTGGTTGATTGATTATCTATATGTTTCACCTTCAAATACTCCGGTTTAGGAGGGATGTCTGGTTTTGGACCAACAGGCCTTCTGCTTTTCTTTGAGGAAGAGCTTGTGGCTGGTTTATTTGGGGTTTGACCTGGGCTGGGTGGCTCTGCATTTGCTGCACTCAGCTCTTCAGCGGCCACCTGTCCCTCTTGTCTGAAAGTTACATGAGCAGCTGATTTAGATTCAGTCAAAGGGCAAAACTGCTCTTCAGTGGGCTTTTGAACAGACACTGCATCCACACTTTTAGATATTTCTTTGTGAGATTTGGAAGAGTTCCTGTATATCATAGCTGCTCTGAAATCTCCTCTAGTGACATTAATGTTGGATCTCTCCAGGGAATCCAAGGCTGCTTGGAGATTACCCTGTACAACATCTTCCTTATCTTCTTGCTGTGGTTTTGTTGCAGAACTCTGTAAAGACATCATAGCAGCTTTTACATGTTGTTTCTGGATCACCTCTGTGCCCCGTTGACCCTCTGCACCACAGTCCTCAGTAGTTTGTTTTTCTTCCGAATCAATGTCTGCACGGCATGTCGCTGTGTTCTCTGATTTATGTTCTGCGGTGATGTAGAAGGCTGAAGGGGGTGCTTTCAACATTCGTTCGCTACATATCTTTTCTTTTTGCACGTTTTCTTGAGGTAATCCTGCTTCCACTTTAGGGTTTCTCACAGTCTTAACATCACTTCCTATGTGTTCCTTTGAAAGTCCTTGACTAGGTAATTGCTGTATTTCTTGTAATGCACGATGAAAAGCTTTGGCCTCCATTGTGGCCTGTTGGAGGCTACGGATTGCAGCTTGGAGGTTAGAGATTTCATGTTCATCATCTACTACCTCAACTAACTCGGCCTGGTGGACCATGTCATCGTCCTGTGTCTCAAGATATATATACGACCCCTGTGGTGCAACTTTAAAGTCACATGCTTTTTCTTGTGCTTGACCGCCACACTCCCTGAAGTTATTCTTTACCTGCCCATGTGAGAAAACCCTGATGTCACATTCTGTAGAAGACTCCCTCTTTCCAAGTGGCATACTTTGACATGTAAATGCAGGAGACATCTTGGCAGAGTGGACAAGATCATTATGAATCATTTGCTTCGGTTGGACTTGGCTTTGAGCTGCAGAGAAAATGCTTTTCAGTCTCTTCACATCCACTGGGGCCCACTCTGAAGTATTCTCCTCTGCCTGATGACCTCCTTGTTTATGATGTGTCTCCATGCTGCCTCCAGCCACAGTTTGAGTAAGGTTAGGAGAGAGTTCTTGCTCTTGCACTGTGCGCTCAGCCTGAAGAGTTTTCAAATACTCCAAATCTCCCTTTTCAATGCAACTCCTGAACAGTTTCACATTCCCCTTTACTGTGACTTCAGGTCTGATTGATCCTGGGCAGGTTTGGTTTTGAGTGGTTGCCAGAAGGCAGCTTATGGTTGACTTAACATCCCCCTTTTTTAGTTCTTGATTTTCCATTTGATTTACATCACCTATTTCACATTCTGGTTCATCAGGCTCCCCACCATACCCTTGTGGGGGAAAGTAACTTTTCACATCTCCTTCAGCATACTTGTAGAGAGAGTAAACAATGACTTCAGCACGTCTATTCACATCCTCCTGAATCATCACTCCTTTCCTCAGAGAGTTGTCTTGATTGAGAATATCCTCAATGAGCTGAACTACATTGGCAGTTTTAAACTCTACATCTTGGTTGGCAGGGAAGTGATGCTGGTGGACAAGTACATTCACCATAGTGGCCTCCACATTTCCTTGATTATCCTCCTTTAGGTAAATGACCTGAGGCTTTAGATTTGCTCGTGGTAGCAACTGAAGTATGAAGTTCTGTGCACTGCCTTCAGCCACCTCATCATATTTGATCTTTGGCCCACTCTGGGATAGAATGTATTTAGCCTTTTTAGCTATCATTGTCTCATTCACCTCAATGATTGATCCATCTGAATGTATGGCACTAAATTGATAGAGAGAATTCAATGTTTCATTTATGCTCTCCACCATAGTCTCCATTTCTTCCTTGTTCTGGTGCCTAATTTTATCAAATGGCATTGATTCAAATAGCTGGGCTCTGTTCTTGACATTAGCTGTCAGAATGTCTTCAACCGCCCCGCTGTCCACTGCTGGGTCACCATAGGGTGAGGTATTGTTTTGGGCCTTTGCTCTATGCACATGGTCTCTCTCTAGGTTTGTTGAGATAAAGGGGTTGTTTTGGAAAAGAGCTACACTCATTTTCATTGTTTCCCCAAAACTTTCTGAATTAGGAAGGCTTGTAGACTGATTATCAAAGACTGCTTTACCAGTAGAAACCCCTTTCCTATATTCCAGCTTTTCAGAAAACTCATGTTCAGCGCTTGGACCAACAGCATGAACACATGGCCCTTGTTTATGGGACTGTTCTGTCAAATCAAGACTTTTGATACATGCACTGCTTTTGTTTTCACTGTGTAGATTCTGTTTGCTACACATTTCAAACTCCTGTTTTCGTTTTTGGACTGCCCCTGTCTCATCCTCAGAAATAACAACTTTGCCCAGGAACTTATTATCTGGACTTGACCTAGACGTATCCACAGATTGATTCTCAAACATCCTCCTGGTAGACTGAACATTTATTCTAACCATCTCCTCCTCACACTCTGCATTAGGATCTGGATTGGAATTGAGCCTTTTGGCAGCCTCCATGATTCCTTTAATGCTCTCCTCGTGAAGAGTATCCCATGGTTGCTCAAACAAAGCTGATGTTCTATTAGCATCCCCTCTTTCCACTGTTCCCTTTGCCATGTGCATCTTGGGGGTGTCGGGATCCACTTTGTTGCTCAGTGCACAGTTCTCAAATATCCAGCGCCTGGAGAGGACCTCTCCCTCATATCCAGTTTCGGCAGCTGTCAGCCCACTCGCTGAGCTCAGAACTTCAGCAAGCTCCTCATCCACAACTTCATCCAACATCTTCAGCTCTGGGTGAGTATGCTTGAGGAGCCTTCTCAGCTCCCATTTTTGACGCTGTTGGTATAGCATTTCTTTGGAAGGTTGCGATGGCATGGAGGGCTGGGAGTGTGCCCCAGAGGTGTCTCCTGTTCCTGGCTGATGTCTGGCTGAAGAAGGTAGAAGGAGATCATCTTTCATTTGTTGGGAGTCTTCTGCCATCTTAGGTGAAGAACAAAGTAACACTCTCATCATTGTGCCCTTTGTAAAGGAAATTAGCTATCCAATGAAACTCAAAACGAGCAATCATGCTTACAGGAATCAGAGCCATTTGTTACCTTCTGAAATGGGCCAGTTGATATGCATTCCACATGCCAAGTGTCATTGGGTTAGCTGAACTCCAAAACAACCAGCAATTGTACTCAAATCCAAAGCAACCACAATGATAAATCACATTTCAGAGAAAGCACATACAGTGAATTGCATCCATTATCTTTGTTTATGCATTGACATGTTATCGCAATGCTAGTTCAACACTTCAAAGAAAGCTGTGCACTTCTCAGGAAAAGGATAAAATCAAATAATCTTCGTGGGTATCGTATTTTTTATTCTTGAACTATATCGTATACGTATGACGTTTATGTTATTGTGACAACATGAAACAAAAACACACCTAAGAATAATGCTAACCACACATCTTATCGTGCAAAAAATCTGGTGAAATTCTCCCTTACCTTGGTTAGTTTTACTGTTTTCCCAGATTCAGAAGATTGATCTTGCACCTGGAAGGAAACAATCATTATCTCAGGTCACATTAAATCATAAACAAGCAATGTCATCCTCAACTTGGCATAAGTTAGAAGCATCTAGCCACTTCAAAGTTCACATTCCTCCATAGATCATTAACTGCAGTACAGTGCAGCTGCACATCCACTGTATGAGACATGTTAGCAGAGTGTAACAGTATTTGGACAATGACACATTTTCACATTTGTACTCTTAACTATATATAAGTTTGAGTTACAAAGGTGTCAATTTGAATTCAAGGGTGTTTTCATCAGAGGTCAAGATCTACAGCACTTTTTGTAGGCCTACATGATAATCCCATGTCAAGGTTCCAGACATATTAAGACAGATAAGTATTATATTAAATAAAGTTTAGTAATGAATGTAGCCATATCAAGATTAACACTGTTTTAGATAGCTCTTTAATTGATACAGTTAATACATTAAAAAATGTTTTGGTTGGCTGGAAGACAACTTGAAGATAAGATATTATGAGTTTGTTGGTGTTTATGGGTTGTATTAAAAGGCACAGTATTCTTTTTTTTTTTACTGTTAATCTATTATGAAATAAAATGCTGTATTTTGAAACATGATTCAACACCCAAAGCAAAAAGAGCACAGAACGACATAAAAAATGTCATTGCTTAAATGCTTTCATAGCTCACTTTATCCTCTAAAACATTCTGTTTATTTACCTTGCATAATAGCATCATATATCTGATCTACTGCTGATAAGAGGGGTGTAAATACATCTACACAAGGGAAGTGCTTGACAACCTTCTTCACATGAAGTCTGACCCTTATGGAGCCCCAAGACTCTTCACATTGTGCCAGCCTGATTCCCTAATGTACCCAGGACCCAACACTAGACTAGTACATAACATAAGGCAATGAGGAGACAGATGTTTACTGGTTTTAAAAGGCTGCCTGTTGGTTCTGTAGGTGCCACCTTAGACAGATAGAGAGCAGACATAGCTTTGACCGAGACAGGCAATTTCTCCTTGGCTTGGATGAAGGAGCCGTCTCTGAAGTCTGCAATCGACCTCCTCTTATCATCTGCAGAGACATCAGACAGAGCAGCTGTAAGCTTTATGACACAAGGTGTAGTGTGTAGTGCTTACTGTTTAATTGACTGTGCCTTCAAATAGGATGTGATCAAAACTCTCTGAGATCAATGTTGATGATGATATGAACTATATTTTAGTGCAAGGTTGTAATATAAATGCGCCATCACATTCTCCACATGGGATTTGGGGTAAAGACACAGTTCACTCCATAATTTAGTCCCTCTTTGCTGACTGGTCTAGATGAACTGTCAAAAGATTTTGTGTAGTTCACACCAAACAGAAAAGGCAGCTGCCTCATGTCAAAAAACAATGTGAGTATTTTAGGAGACTGTCACAAGATCATTTGACTGAGAGACAGCACTGAGCTTGACCAAATGAACGGTTCCTTCTAGGCAGAACATGAAAACAGTATTTAAACAAATAGAATACAGCCAACTAGGCTACTGTGTGTACATTCACATCAGTAAAATGGTAATTGTTACCAATTTTCTGTCAATTGTCATAATACTTTCTAAGCTGATCTTTACCAGCTGCCAGGAGGGCAAGCTATAAATGTACCACTTGTGGAGGAGCTGGAATGACACCTGACTCCACTGACACACAGATTTAAGAGGATATGCAAGTCACCTCAGCTACGGTCGACTAAGCATAGATAGCAAAGGTAAACACACATATGCCTTTAATTGTGTAGGCCTACACAAGTAGTAACTTAACAGATCACTATCAACGGTGTATCAGAAAGACTTGGCAAAACAGACAATGTGCA
>OMLI01025220.1:4014-17195 GCA_900302605.1 Rondeletia loricata | reverse complement strand
AACCCCTAATCACGTGATCTCTGCTAGTGACGTTACTATGCCCTTATTTGGGCATGATGCAATTACAACAATGTGATGATGTCACAATGTGATGATGTCATGATGTGATGATGTCAGTCACTCAGTCAAGTCAAGGACATTTGACGTCACTATGCCCAAATAAGGGCATAGTGCCATTCTTTCATCTAGAAACATGTAAAATTGGGGGGGGAAATGGAAATACTGAGTACTTGTACATTTGTATAGAATTACTGATGAAGTTATTACAGTCACAACAGTAGTCACCTGGAGCTGGAAAAGCAGATATGGAAGGGTGGCAGATTGGAGGTTGAGGACTGTGGTGTATTGTTTTGTGGACCTTATGGCGCCATCTGTACACTGCCATAGCTCGTTGCTAGTAGGGAAAAGTAGCTTTGGTGTCTTTGTCGTTATTCACGTCTTGCTCGTTGCTTGAAGAAACAAATTCTCCGGATGTCATGAAGTCTGGATGTCATGATGTCACGATGTGATGATGTCATAATGTGATGATGTCACGATGTGTGTGATGATGTCATAATGTGATGATGTCACGATGTGATGATGTCATGATGTGGATTTCACAATGTGATGTCATAATGTGATGATGTCACGGTGTGATATGTGATGATGTCACGATGTGAAGATGTCATAATGTGATGACGTCATCAGACTAGCCGACCAATGGGGTAACTTCATCACTCAGTCAGTCAGTCAACTTCATCACTCAGGAACTTCATCACTCAGTTAGTCACTCATGGACATTTGGGTTTCTAGGGCTAGACTCATCGTCCAGCCAAAAACAGAGAAACTGCAAAAGTGCAAATATGGCAGACTTTGTTGTTTCTATTGCCATATTTGTCGAGAAAGGTCAGCTGCATATGTGGGTGCCAAGTTTCATAATTATAGGATCCTTTCAATTTGATCTTTGATTATAGTGCCCCCTGTTGGCCATTTGGGGTAAGGTAATAGGTTCATCATTTTGTCCCTATGGCTCCAGTGAGTGTTGTGTTTTCTTTTTCAAGGTTCTATGTTGAATGGTTATGAAGATGTCCCGGTTGATGGACACACACAAAAAACATGCACTCACATACACACAGACACAGTGAACCCCAGACATTCTAAGGCTCTGTGAATAAATCTCTACAGACACAGGATGTAATAGTTAAAGTGTTAAAACATGACAACTTACCCTGTATCTCTGCTTCCCCAGGTGTACACTGTGTTCTAGTCCGTAATGGAGTAACTATGAAACAAGTACATGAAGAGCTTATTCTGTTCTCCTCCAGAAGCCCCACATGAAGACTTGACAGATCTCCTTCCCCTTTCTTCCTCTTCTACTCTTTTTGTACTCTAAAACTTTTTCTACGGATGCTACTTATTGCTACTTATTCCTATTGAAGGCTTAGCTGATGAAGACTGTGATATACGGTCGGTTTGAATACTGTTGACAAAATGTACTTATTGTAAGTCGCTTTGGACAAAAGCGTCTGCTAAATGCCGTAATGTAATGTAATGTAATGGATGTGATTTTTCTTCAGCATTTTAGTTTTTTTGGTCACACAACTTCCATCATGTTTGGGTAGCAATGTGGTGTAGTGAGTAGTAGGGAGAACATAATCTGCCCTGCTGAAGTGTCCTTGAGCAAGACATTGAATCCCTGATTCACTGCGCTCTGACTCCTACTTTAGAGGAGGTTACAAATGAAAATATATTTTTTTGTTCAGTAATCAATAGAGTATCACATATTTATAAGAATAAGAATAATTATTATAATTGATTCTCTCTTTCCTGCTTTTTGTTGCACCAATATTTCTGTCTGTTGTGTTGTGCTGATCATCCCTGCTTGGGCGACTGCATAGATGCAATCCACATGTTCAACTGCAGGAGGCAACATTGTACTGTCAACTGCTGTGGTTACAAATGACTTGGGAACATCTACTGATGTCCTCAACTTCACAGAATTAGCACTGTGTTATGAGTGAATGGCATAATGATTTTTAACATTTGTAATACTTCAAACATAAAGAAACATTATATACAGTTCATAAATTAAAGATTTTTAAAAAAACGTATATTTTTTTATTTTAGCTATTTTTCCAAACTGTTTTCTGGAGTGGTTGTACAGTAAGCCTTTCACATTGTAACTCATACTTATATTTAGTTCAATGATGCATCATATCTGTTCATGATCTCTAAGTGATTAAAGTGGCTTGTTCTGTCTGTACCATGATATTCTATCATATATTCCTGCAGCTTGTAGTATTACACCAGTACCCACCACAGTATATTGACAATATACAGTTTAATAATGACTGCTTATAATTTGGCACTTCATTTAGTGTCCCATACCTTTCCTCTGTATTTCATGTTCTTGCCCGAAGTAGAGTCCAGTCTTTTTTACACCTCATTTTTCTTTCTAGTGTGCCAAAGATTTTCTGTCAAATTGGGTTTGAAAACACTGTATTCTCATTAGAATGGTGGGTTGATTAAGATTTAATTTCCCACAGCTGTAAACAGAAAGCGGGAATAAGCAAGCCAGAGTGGCAGGCAATGTGGCAAGTCAAATACATTTAATATTATAATTGAGACCTTCTAAATAATAAATTAGTTTTGAAATAGCTGTAGAAATGAGTCAGTGTCAAATGACAGATTGTCTGAATAACATTACACAATTTCAAAGTAAATTATTCTTTTGCTGCTGTTGGTATAGTATTCTGGGCTCATCACAAGAAGGTTGCTTGTGTGTATTGCATCACGATATGGCGTTTGCTAATTTTAATGTTAGATGAGCAAATGCAAACAACGGTGACTAGTGACATTTTTTTATTAAAGAAATTATGGGGGGAAATGAATAGCACAGTAAGTATACATAGCCAACAGTTTAATCACTGAAAATCTGATACTTAATTCACCAGTGAGTGAATACCATGGAAGTGTTTCCCCCCAAAAGTGTCAACCATAGAACAATAACCACTAAAGCTGAGGTCAATATGTATCTACATATGGACATCATTAACATTTACAAACAATCTAATCATTTCTAAGTCTGTGCAAATTGCATAGTGAGCAGGTTTTGCTACCATAATGATCACTACTTGCTGGAGTTCCATGTTGTATTGGGTCTACAGGGCTGCAAAATGTGAATGTATACAGAGCAATGTACACAGTTATTATATATAGTCATTGGGATAGGCTCTGTGAATGGTGTGGCAGTGTAGGCCTATAGTATGCATACTGTATACGCTTGTGTGGTTTTAAGAAATGATTTGATTTACATTACCAATTCCAATTCAGATGCAAAAGTTGCATTAAAAATCCAAGTGTTCTTAGTGAGTGTGCCCCTATTAAACTATCAATATTAAATATTACAATTCCATTCAATATTTGATGAGGCCTATTTTCTAACAATGCAGCTTTCAGGGCTCAGAATCAATATTTCAGAAAGTGAATTTTTCATAACTTTAGCTTTGAAAGCCTAAGTGCATTATTCATATCAGTTACAAGAGCAGTGTAAAAGTGACAGATTTCATAATGCATTTTATAAACATAGTGGAGGTGAATCTATGAGGTGTGCAATGATTCCACCACAGATCTTGGCTCTACGTTGTCAGCATCCTGGATTTTCTTGGTGGGGGAAAAACATGAACATTTCTGTCAGAAGCGGTGTATATTGCCACCCTATTACATTTAAAATCCACCACTGTCAAGACAGTTCTCTCTCTAACTTTCCTTTTTATCCAGTGAAGGTCCTCTAGAAATCCCATCTCTGCTGCTCTTTTTCTTTGTCCTCCTCAGTTTCTTGTTTATGTGTCTCATTGACAGTAGCCTCCATATTCTGGCCTCCCTCTACCACCGGTGTCTCTTCCTCTGTCAACGTTTTCTCTTGCTCCTTCTCCTTTTCCCTCTCTTTGATGATCTCCACCAGCCTCTGAAACTTCTGGTTTAACTCCTCCATCCCTCCCACCACTCTTCCCTCCTCCTTCTCCCCATCGCTCTCCAGTGAACTCAGTGACTCGGCCCTTGAATCACGCCCCTCAAACTCATAAGTCTGCAGCGAGTCATAGGGTGGCTGGGACAGGTCAAAGGTCACCTGATCCAGACGGAAATTCAGGAAATCTTCCACTCTGAGAGGCAGCGGGTTGGTAGCCCCCGTTCTCTCAGGCACATGCTCCGGCCCACATGCCCAGCTCTTGTATCCAAACATTCCCCCAGGTAAGGGCAAAGGCTGTGGGGTCAGGTCCCTTCTCCCCAGTCTGTACATGTTCAGAAGCTGCGCTCCCCTTGGGTACAAACCACTGCTACTAGTCCCGTTCACAGACATCCCTCTGTTATTTGAATTCAGAGAGCCCACAATGCTGTACGTGTCCCCTTTCAGGTAAACAGGGGTGTTCACAGTATTGATTTGGCTGCTGTTACAATCATTTCTCTCTGAGACGGAGGGAATAGAGGAATCGGTATCAATTTCATCTACGGTAGAGCTGGTTGCTCCAGTGCTGATCTGTGTCTGAGATGAGCCTGGTCTTCCCTCCGGCTGGTTTGATGAAGAGCTGGTGTGACTCTGGCATGAAGATTCATTTGGGTCACAGTAGGTCAGAGTTTCAGCTTTGTTTGTTAGTGTCGACTGTGTTTCTGTTGGGTTTATCTGTAGAGGAAAACAAGAAGGAGGAAATTAGACTATACAGAAAGACACTTGAGGAGTTTAGGATAATGGCAACATAATCTCATCTGTTAATATCAACACTGTTAATGTCTGACCTTGACCTGGTCCTGGTTCTGTTTTGTGTCAGAATTTGTGTCACTGCCTCCATTTCTGTCTGTGGGGTTGCTCTTAGCCAGCATGCGCTCTGCTTCATAACTACCCATCTCAGCAGAGTGCATGTGAGCTGCTCCAGGCTCCACGGGCTCAAAGGTGCTCTGGTTCTGGATGACGAGGGAATTACCAATGTGACTGCCAGCGAGCCCGTGGGTCAGCTGGGCGAGTTGCAAACCTGCCTCCAGTGGCCCTTCTGGATAATCTCTGAGAACAGGCAGTGTGTGGACGCCGTAGCAGAGACGACCATAGAGAGGCGCAGAGCCTGGCCGCTGAGGGTCCAGGCCGGGGCGAGGGTTACGACTCCGGCTGTACGTTCTGGCCCTCGGCGGATTCTGCTGGGTGTACCATCTGTGCCAAGAGATGAATGTCAAGAGAGTGTCACACACATGCACGCACACACACTTCCATAAGCCACCATCACATGGATAAACGTCTTAGGACACAGCTCACATGTTCCTGTTGTTCTGCATGTGCTGTATTCTGTGCATGCTCTGCAGCGCTGTGATGTCAAAAGCCACAGTGTCTGCTTCCCCTCCCCCCTCGTCATCATAGGATATGATGTTCTCCCTGACATCATCCTCTTCGAAGGGTGAGTGGGAGTCTCGCTTCTGATGGCGCAATGACAGCGAGAGTGCACACACCACTAAAGGGCAGAAAAGAGACACATGGCCACATGCTCTTTAGAAGCAACCTGACACAAATGCTACAAAAAGTCAAAAACATCATATAGCTAGTACTACTACAGAGACATACAGCAGCACAAGGATAGAACGACAGTACTGAGTAGAGTGTAGAGTAAACGTACCCAGCAGAGTGGTGATACAGGCCAGCATGGCTAGTAAGGTGACCATACTGAATATGAGAGATGGAGAGGCAGAGGGCAGGGCCAGACAAACCATGTGTCTCTCCCATCTCCTGTCCCTCTGTCTTCCCCTATCCTCTGTCTGCATGCCCCCCCTCAGACAGGGACAAATGGTCACAGTGACCGTGCCAGTGTTGGTTAGGCCAGAGGCCCCATCGCGCAGCACAACTGGCACGTAAAGGGTGAGTAAGGAGGAGGAAAAGCCAGGGAGGGGCTCCAAGGCTGACTGGAGCACCAGGCTGGCTGTCACACCTGATAACGGGGCAAAAAACGAAACATCAAACACAGTCATTGGACAACTATCACACACCGGTTTTGGCTGGCATCACATTTTGTGATTGTGTATAAAATAGAAAAACAGACCAAATCGGTATTACCTCCACTTTCCCTGATGGTGAGGTTGAGGGCAGAGCTGGACTCTGGAGGGATGCTGAAGTGGACCGGGGTGTCCTGTCCTCCTTGGTCCTTATCGACGGCTCGCAGGACCTGCACTACCTGCGTATTGCGTAACACAGAAGAGGATGCTCTATTTGACCACAGAGACAACTCAGAATTTACCTCCACTATACCCCTTGTCTCATCATGTAATGTAACAACAGAAGAAATCAAATCAAACATCAAATCAGAAAAAAATAAATGGATCAAAAGCAGAAAACAATCTGAAGTGAAATGGAATATCAGGCGAATGATGACAACAACTGACCTGACCGGGGGCACTAGAGTCACAAACAGACGTGGTGTACTGCCTGTCCAACTCCGGCGCATTGTCATTCTGGTCTAGTGTCTCTATGGCAACCACAACCCTTGACACAAGATTGGGATTGTCTGGAAGAAAGGAAACCAGCACTTATGTTGAAATTATCTTGGAAATTCAAACATTTCTATTCCTCCCTTTCCGTTCTCAACCCCGGGGCAATGCTGTCAGTGAAATATGACTCTGGACTAGGCTCTGGCGCCCGTAGTGCTGGAGGGCAGAAGGGCTGACATACCCCTCTGTGTGGCGATGACAGTGATATTATGCCACTGCTCCTGCTCGCGGTCCAGCTCCATCACTGTGCTGATGAAGCCTGTGTCAGAGGCAATGCGGAACAGTGCCTCAGGATCTGACTGGGGATCGATGGAAAACCTGAGATACCGAAACAGACAGAAGAGAGAATAGGAAGGAAAGAGATAGAGGAGAGAGGAGAGAGGAGAGAGGAGTGAGAGTGAGTGAGTGAGGGAGTGATTGAGTGAGTGATGAGCATGTAATAACCACCTGATGTTGGTGCTTTGTCCTGTGTCTGGGTCCACAGCGTAGACCCGACCAACCGAGCAGACAGGGGGACAGTTCTCAGACACGTCCAGATGGTACCGAGCCCTGGAGAAACGCGGTGGCTCATCAGCATTAAGGACCATGACCCGGACTGTGGCCTGGTCCTTAAAGGGACCTTTCCTTAGGTACCGAGCATCCACCACAGGGTTGGCAACCTCCACAGTGAAGGAATACGAACTGTGGGTCTCATAATCCAGCAGCTGTTGAGTGAAAGATAAACCAGCCTTAGTCTGCATGCTTTATTGAAGCTCTTTCATAAATTATTCATATATGGATATATTTCCATATACATATATATATATATATATTCTGTTTAACCATTCATACAAAATTCTTCCTGCTTTTCTCACTCCTCTATATCTCCCTTGATAACTCACATATACCTCTTTCTTTTGTGTTCATGTACTACCCTTACTCTATAATTAATTTTCTTAGGCTCATTCATCTTGCCTCATTTTCTTAATCCAATCTTGCACTGTACAATGATTATCTTTGAATGGCCAATGTTGTAAACAGCCTTTCACATGGGCTCCCTTTACTATGGTTTGCTGATTTCAAATCAGCAACATTTTTGAATGAAAGATTTATATTTTTCAATCAGCTGCTCACCAATTCATTGTAATTCATTTGAACCTGTCAGGGATAGAGGCCGTTTGAATGTAGTGTTGAAATGTTTGGATGACTGAATAGAAATACTTTGAAACAACAGAGCAAAGCTTATTCAAAATATGAAACAAAATAATGTCACATATCATTGTGCTAATTTGGTGAGTGGCCATTTCACCATTTCAGCTAAATGAGGCTCCACTGTACTTCTGATCCAACCGAGGTGAGAGGAAGCTTTGGTAGAGTATATTTAGCTTCAATCATGTTGGTATCACAGCAGACCTGATGAACTGCATGATGGGACTGGAGTCCAATCTGTTTTTTCTACCAGCGACTGATTGAAATGATATTGAATGTAATCTCTGTGGCAGGAAAAGAGAAAATGACTTTGACAACATTATGGAAAAAGTCTGGCATAGGCACATCCAATGAGCTGTGTCACCCACGCTTGGTTTTAGATCCTCTGCTATTGTGAATCCCGTTTCTACACTTTCTGTTGGTATGAAATGAATGTTGCTGTATACACATGCATGGCTCTGTCTGTACCTCTGTGTCCTCTCTTCATCCTGTCTCATCACTCACCTTGTTCAGCACAATGACTGCCTCTTGGTCTCTTCCAGTTATATTGAATGTGTCCCCCTCCTCGGTTTCCAGGATAGCAAACTCCATCTGAGCGTTTTCCCCCAGATCAGGATCTGTGGCAGTAAGACGACCCACCTCCACACCTGGTGCTGCTAACTCAGATACAGAGAATGACCATGCACCTGCAATGGGCATAGCATAGAAGAAAGGATGAATGTAATGATTTTGGGCTTGAGTGAAAACACAGTTGTTAAAAAAAAAAAAAAAAAACATTTAACTGACTTGTAAAATAAATGTTAATTGCAAAAATTGAATATTAACATAATGTGTTATGTCACTGTTGTTGCTGTAGTGGTTGCAATTATATTAGTGTTTCATTTGCATATTTTATAAACACAAGAGCACTGAATATCTTAAGTAGTACCTCACTCTACTACTAAACACCTAACATGCAACTTATTTTGACCATTTGAACGTTAGCTATTTTCTTTTTTATGTTTGACCTGTAGATAGAATTAAGCATTTTGCAACTCTAATAACTCTGTTACTAACATTACAAACATAAACACACCTTTTAAAGCTTCAAAATACATTGGAAACTGATGTTTGCCTGTCACATGCTGTTAGTTCATGTATCAAGAGTTCTATTAATCAATTTGAAAACTTTCTTAAATCAGACTGAGCATTTAACAGGCATGAAAAGGCAACCAATGGTCTGTGGCAGGTCGTGTCATTTGCTTGGCATTACATGACGATCTCTGCATCTGCTACACTTAAACTAGCTGCAAAATCAATGCAGTGCTTTCATTTAAAGCAGAGCAGGGCATATTCTCAATCTAATGCTGACTGTTAATAATTCAAAGCCAAATTCATTTTAAATCACACCTCTCTCAGATTCAAAGGGAATACTGGATGAGCTGTTTGTTGAAACTGTCTCATTATTGTCACAGAAAATAATGACCCAGAGTAAGAGGGAAGATTCAGTCATATTTCAATAAATAAATGATAAACTCTCTGCATTTGGAAATATTAAATTGCTTCCATAAAGCACTGTATTACAGAGCAATATATCAACATGAGGGGCGGGGGGGGGGTCTTTAAACATTAAGACGAATGGCAGTAAGGAGAGGCTGTCAGGGAGAAGAGCTAGAGAAGAGGGGAAGAAAGCGGAGAGACGAGAGATACATAGAGAAATGCATTGTGTGTCTCAGAGTGTTAGACACATTCTGCAGTGATTTTACTGTCTATTGAAGCAGAAAGCACTGAACTTTAACATGAAATATGAATAGAGTGGGATGTGGAAAAGCTTGGATAAGAAAAGACCGACATGATCTTTCACTCTTCCTCCTTAAGGCACAGTCCATTTGAACCTCGGGGACCAAATGGAAAAGTGTTTCCACACATGATAATGCCAATCATCTCGACAGAGGTTATGATATTGCGATCGATGTTAAAAACGAATGAACAGAAAGCATAAAATGAGAGAGAAATATTGACTGATGCACTGTTCAGCTTGAGCTATTTTAGAGCTTATATCTTATCTTGCACCAGGCCAGACATCAAGGACCCAAAGGAGGCACAGAGATATCAGACTACTGTCACAAATGCCATTACAAGATGTTTCATCATTTTAATCTTATACACGCACATGCACACGCACACGCACACGCACACGCACACGCACACACACACACACAGCCAACAGTTAAGCGGTGATCTGATAACAGCAGTGCGTACTCCTTCTGAAGAGAGGGGGGTTGTCGTTGATATCACTCAGCTTCACCGTGACCGTTGTTGTCCCTGATAACCCACCCAGATGCCCCCCCATGTCTTTGGCCTGAAGGACAACCAGATATTCATCCTGGGCTTCTCTGTCCATGTCAGGCACAGCTGTCCGCAGGACACCTGGTGGAGAGGACCAACAGGACAGGGAGCAGTAAGTCACAACACTACAGTAACAAAGATCACAGTTACCATCAAAGTGATGCACAAGCACGCATTTTGGAATTACGATATTGCAAAACCCATGGGTCCATGCCACTTATGTATTTGCTAAAGATAATGTAAAATGTAAGATCAAATGTTCTTATGGACACTGGACATATGGCAGCACAGATACAACATGTGGTATCTAAATAGACCACTGGGATTTACTGTATACAGTAGTAATCATCAGCCAGCCAGGCATGATATGGTAAATAGCTTCGAGGGGATGTGTGGTACTTGTGTGGCCATGACCAGACCTGTCTGAGGATCCACAGAGAAATAGTCCTGGCCCTGGGTAATGGCATACACCAGCCTGGCACTGTTCCCATATGTTGGGTCATCTGCATCTCTGGCTGTTACCTGGATTACGGACGTCCCTGTTAGAGAGAGGAGGCAGCATAGGTGACGGGCCATGGGAGACCTCTCAAAGGACAGGGAGACTCTTAGGCACCAGAAATGTAAATTAAAGGTGGTGGCTGATTCTTGAGCCATTTTAATGTAATGCTGTCATAGTGCAATACCTATGTTGGCCATCTCCGGCACCATGGCAACATAGGGTTCGTTGGGGAAGACGGGCGGGTTGTCGTTTATGTCCTGCACTCTGATGATGAACTCAGAGGAGGGCTCCAAGGCGCGGCCAGTCTGACGGTCTGTCACTGTTGCAATGAGACGGTACTGGTCCTTCTCCTCCCGGTCCAGGGATTTGGTGACATGTATGTTGCCCGTCTTACTGTCAATAACAAACACAGAGCCCACCCCCTCTCCCTCCAATACATATTTAGTGCTGCCATCGCCTCTGTCCATATCCGTGTGCAGCTGTAAGAAAAGAACATACAGAAAACTAAATTAAAACAAACAGGATTTATCTGTTTACTGTCTGATCTCTTTTCACATTGAGGCACAGTATGCTAATTCAGACATCACATCCCTCATTTGTCTGGCAAGTACTGCAAACATGACATGATGATGATTTATGTTAAGACAAGATGTGCTCAGTGAGTCTGAAATGAATGGTACCAGGTGTGGAAGATACATATGTGACCAGGATGAGTACTGATGCATACAGCTAATTAACTCATTGAACCAAGCATGCCATTGGGGGATTGTTGAAGGCAAGAGCACTCCAACGTGGATAGTGGCCCTGCATATGTCCTGTGTTCACATATGCATACCACTGACACAGCCAAAGTGTCCATCTGTATGTCTTTCTGTCTCTTCTATCCATCTGTCTCTTCCTTCCCTTCTTAAATCCATCTGCCTGCCTTTTCCTGTGCCTTTTAAACCTCCTTTTTTTAGTTCTTGTGTCTTTCTCTCTTTTTATTAAGCTACCTCTGTTACTCAGAATGTCTGCTCACATTTTTCTCTCTCTTCCTCGGACTATCTATTTTGCTCTCTGATGCAGAGTGCTTGTTCAGTATTTAATGGCGAGAGGATATTAGCGTGAGCTAGATGGGTAGAAGGCCAGACATACAGAAATAGAAAGCTAAAGAGATTACTCAGCCTTCATCACACAGGGCTTTCTGACCAGGAACCTTCGCATCTCCCGACCCTTAAGGCACATCTGCACATGTTCATAATCCACAAGGCTTACTCACACCCTGTGCTGTGGACCTGAGTTACTCACAGTCGAGCCAACTAAAACCTGGAATCTTAACATTCAGCAGCAACAGTGACTGTTTAAAATGTACAGAGCAATGTAGAGTGATTTTTGCAGGGCTTATTCATTTTTATCAAGTGAAATGTATTTGTAAGACCGTGAGACTCTAGAGTGAGTCAAAGCCTTTGTGGCCTTAAGATGGATGTCCATTTGTTCTACTTGAAAGTGTTTACACATTCCAGGATAATATGTACATCCCAGCTCCAATTCACACAATTCACATAGACATGCAGGCACAGACCAGGAAAAAATAGAGGCTCACTGTGCACACGTGTGTGTGTGTGTGTGTGTGTGTGTGTGTGGTGTGTGTTGGAGGATAAAGTTAGTGATTATAGAAACTCATGATAGCGTACCCTACAAATCGCTAGATGAGGGACTCAGGGTTTTTTATTCCTACCTACACCCACACACCCCTCCCTCTTTCTTCCTTAAAGCTAGCTTGGGTTTTGATCCCACACTTCACCACGAGAGACATCTTTGTCAGTGTCTGTGCCTATCTCACTCTCCTGCTTGCACTCCCCGATCTCCATCCCCTTGTTCTTTCCAGCCCCACTCTCTCACAAGCAGTCGGCATGGTTAAACACTCTCACGGTGGGGAAGAAATGTATCCAACCCATGAATGAAAATGAAAAATGTCTCCTCCTGGTCCTTTGTCACTCTCTCTCCTTCTCTGTAATCTGAGTTTTTCTCCTCCTCTCACTCGTACAGTACATCCACCTTCAGTCTATCCTCTTCATACTGTTTTCTTTGGCAGTGAAATTCTGGCTTTTCACATTAGTTAAGGCATCTTGTGATTTGAATTGCTGATAAATCACCTCAAACCTTGCACTGGCAATACGTTTGACATGATCATTTCTGTATTTTTGAAAAAAGAGAGAATAGGGCATCCAACCCCCTCACGACACAGAGATGTTTTATTACAAGTAATCGACATCAGGATGGCACTTACAGAGGAGAGAACTGAGTCTCGTGTGTCTACTGATTGCTGTAACATCCCTCCCTGACTGTATCAATAACAGCCAGAGAGCAAGATTAAACATTTATGAGGTGTACACAGCACTGGTGAGAATCCAATCTAGCCTGTCAGTATAAAGTATGCTGCTCGCTACAGCTAGAGTGGCTGGCAGCGTTCCCTGTTAGCGTTACAGCTGATATAATCCACTCTCTGAGTAAAGCTGCCAGCAGCTGCATTAGCTGCAGAGCGCCTTCCTGTGAAGTGCTACAAGTAACCTCCGGGGATCCAAATGGTTCAGGTGTACTGTGGATTCAATCATCTCAGACACTGTTCTTGTCGCGACACCGACAGCAGTTGAATGTTGCTGGTGTGGAGACTGTGGAGACTCAT
>OMLI01025203.1:10021-22633 GCA_900302605.1 Rondeletia loricata | reverse complement strand
GCTGCTCAGTCCGAGGGGGTGATGCGGGCCCCTGAGGGCCAGCGTGCCGGGGCTACCCGGGCTACCGTTTGGAGGCATATGCATGTGGCAAGCCATCGCAGCGGCGGCAGCAGCGTTGGCGAGCGATGATGACCCCGGGTACCCCGATATCAACTTCTCCGTCCCGGCAAAGGCCGTGTGAGTCCGCAAGTGACTGAGAAGCTCCTCGGAGGAAGAGAAGCGCTTGTCGCAAGGTCCGTTGGCAGACACCCAGTTACAAACGTGCGGCAGGGGGTCATTGGGGAGCATAAAGCCATAGGGGTACAACGGGTGCCCGCTGAAAGAGTGGCCCGAGGAATGCACACCGTGTAAGGGATGCGTCGGGTACATGAGTTGGTATCCAGATTTCAGCGCATTGGCCGCCGCAGCAGCAGCCGCAGAGTCATGTGCGCAATTCGCGCTGGATGCGCCGGACAAATGGCTTGCGCAGTGGTAGCTCAGGCAGTACGGGTCTCGACATAGACTGGCAGACATTAGAGACGGGGGCGATGCTCCAGCTAAGGGACTTGTTCCTGCCTTACTGCATCCAAGTGAGCTGAATTGTGCGCTTAAAAGCTGGCTGCTTGATTTGGTGGGGTCTAGAGTCATCCCGTGAGGGAGGAACGATTGGTGATAACTTGCATATGCACCTGCTAAACTTCCAGGGTAGGAGATACCAGCAGGTGGCAAGGGGAAAACTGTATGGCCGGGCTTGTAGGGGGAAACAGGGGCCACCAGTCCAGGCCCCAGAACGGAGGAGGACGATGAGGTTACAGATGTTGAGTCTGATGTAACAGTCTTGGACCCGGATGTGCTCTCCTGGTGTTGGTTTGCATCGGAGATAATCCCATTTATCCTATGGCTACCATTGTTTTCCGTCGAACTGGTTTTATTGCCATCAGACTCCTTCTTGTCCTCCTTGTCCCCCGGTTTGCCCTCTGACGGCAGTGGAGAGACGGAGGTGCAGGAGCTGGGGCTGCCTGTCCTGGGGGTGAACGGCTGGCAGGTGGCGCTAGGCACTCGGAAACTAGTTTTATCTCCACTGAGGCTGCTGGACGAGTCCTTCTTCTCTGACGACTTGGAGTAGGGTTTGAAGCTAGATTTGTCTTCGGCTCCGATGTCGCTCATTTTCAGCGGGCCGGATTTCGTCTCCTTGTCACTAGATCCATTTGAGGTTACAGACGACAGTTTGGAGGAAGACGGCGGATCCGGTTTACCAATCTGAGAGCACGTTTGAGCCAAAAGAGCCAGTGGACTTTTCTTGGCATCCAGCTGTGAAATGAGGCAACACACAGTTAATGTAATTCATATAAACACTTGACCATATCGTGTTTTGGTTTTTTTGTATGGCAAATAAGCGCATATGACCATTACGCGTATTTTACGCATTGCGCATAAACTTGTCTCAGGATGAAACTCGAAATAACACAGCACACTGGCTGTGTTAGAAGGAGCGTACACACTGAGCTGTTTTACATTAGATTGGAGATAGTCCGTACACTGCCACACATTCACAATTATATTGTACAGGCGTGGGCGTCACTTGGTTATGGCAAGGTAATAGGCACTCCGTCTAAGTGAGTCCAAATTTGATCGTGTAGTTTATTTTTAAATCATGGTAATGAAGGGCAAAGATTCATCAAAAATAGTCGGGAAACTATTAGGAAGCCATATCTAAAAATCACACCAGGGGATCATTCAGTACCAATGTTCCCTCTAGCAGAAGAATAATTTACCACACTGCCTAAATATATAATAATACCTCGTTAGTCATCGGTCATCGCTCCACTTTGTCCCCAGAAATTTAGCCGATAAAAGCGGGTTTGAAGTTTTGGTGCCAAATGATGTTAGATGCAGGGACTTTGCTATAGCTGATAAGAGTTTAGGGAATCGACGCCCCAGACGTTTTCACATAAATTGTCACCAGTTCACCGCAGTTTTCCCCGTAGTGCTTACCTCGATAGGACTGATAGGAGTGGACGGTAAAGGCTGAAGGTACTCCGGGTGTAAAATGTGTCCTGCCCGAGCCGTCAACATTTTCAAAACCTTTATGGGAAGACGACTGGCTTGCCGTGAAGGATCTGCGGGAGAGACGGAGTTGTGAACGGATCGCTGGTTGATCTTTACTGCGCCCTTCTCGCCCGAGGAGCCGCTCTCCCAGGCTGGATTCGTGCTATTTCTCAGGACAGAGACCGTGGGCGATGTGATCATGACCCAATTCTCGTGGAAATGGTTGAAAAAGACATGTGTAGGGTAAAGGAAACCAAGAGTCAAAGCGTCATGCGGTTAAAAGCCTTTGCAATAATGTTAATTCCTTGAAAGAGACGCGGAATGTCTGAGCAAAATCCGTGCGTATCACAGCCGCGACTGTGTGGCTTCATCCCCGGCGTTGCTCTGACAGTGTGGCTGTGGGTCCGAGAGTATACGTGGGTCGTGGGGCAGGAACAACACTCCCCCTCCCCTCGGGCAGCATCTGAATTAGTCCTGAGATCACAGCCTTTGCCGCCCTCCAATCAAAGATGAGACCCCGAGGTGATCGGAGGGTCGAGGGAATGTGACGTTATCTCCGTATTAGACGGGCGTGTATTTCATATTTCACCCACAACCAAGCGCTTTTAGTTTTGAGTTTTATACGCGCCTTTGCGTAATTGGAGCTTTTACGCATGCGCCTCCCCTGCGTCCTGTGTGGTTTTTGGGTATAAGTGGAGTGCTATTGAGAATAGCGTGACCAAAAGTTTTTCATGGCAAGTTGGCATCCCCAGATAGATACACTTTAGGCCGCAGAACCCCATTTAATTACGGGTTATCCCAGAAACCCTAATCTGATAGGAGGTTTGTTGTTTGTCTCTACTGTAGGTGGAGAGAGTGAAACCCCTGGCCAAAACAGTCATTATTATACATTCTCTCCTTGTGCTAACTTCTAGTGAATGAAGTAACGGTGAATTTGAACTGATTCTCAGTTGGCTCACAATTTGGAAACCACTGTTTTAGACCATTTGAATGTGAGCGCGTCTTAAAACACGGGCTCAAAAAGTGATAGCCTTTGCCCCAGTGACTCATCAGTGAACACAAGATAAATACCAACTGAGGGCTTCTCGGGAGTTTCTGGTTAGGTTTTCACTCAAACACGCGCGCTGATATCCATCGGCATGCGCATGTTCCACATTTCCAGTAAATCACACAGTCTCTCGTCTGTCAGTTCTGTGCCGCACGCCAGTTATCCGTCAGCTGTCTGCAGATTTGGTTTTCCCCCGCAGTCAGATTCAGGTCAACTACTGTAACGTGAATCCAGTGAGAAGTGCAGAGAGGAAGGTATGCGTCTGCTCCTCACGCCTCCATCACCATTTAGGCCTAATCGTTTCCTGGGCCTTTTTAAAGCTCACCACTGCGATCTGTTTAATAGGAGATGAGCTCTGCCAACCAACAGTCTTAATTCTGTTAGGCATTTATTTAATAGGCTATCATGTTTCAAGCTTTTGTTTTTGTTTCTCTGTCTGAAATTAAAAAAAACACCGCATACCCGCTGCACTCATGCCAAAAATTTATAATTCCCCCCCCAAGAAGGCTAAAGAAACCTCCCGTGCCTGTCATTAATCATTAAAGCTTACACACGTCTTCCCATCGAAATAGACCCACTTATCTTATTACTCAATAGCCTATAAATGTCCTGCTGATCAGGCGAAAGTTAAACATATGCAAGTGTTTTTTGATTGATAACAGGGGTGCTGTTTTCGGCAACGGCTGTCAGGCTCTGACACAGCGGGTTGAGTTATTAGGGCAGAGAAGGGCGACCATAAATTTCTACCGTCAGGCAAAAACTCCTTTATTGTGGACGTGATGGATGGCCCGCTGCACCAGACACGAAATTCTCGGCATTATCCTTAAATGGCTGGCACGTTTTTTTCCCGTTGCCATAATTCATTGCGTTTAAACAGAAAGTTTGAAATCCTTACCATTATTTCACACAAGGACACGTTTATGAATCACCCGGTCCATGCAAATACATCATGCAGTCATTTACAGCCGGTGATGGAAGTGGTAAATAAACTATGACCTCCATGGTGATCATCATAATAGGGAACACAGGCACCAATATGTACAAACATCTATTATATTTTCAGAAAAGGATTAATTCATTAATTAAGCCCGCTGCAAATGTTTTAATATGGAGATACTTTTTTAAAAACAGCATGCATTAAATGTTATTTCTTCATTTTTCGTAGAGTTGGTTATCATGTGCTGATGTCTTCAAAATTACTGTACTACTGACCTGCCCAGGGACCAGGATAAGGATAGCGATAAAGAAACATCATAATAATATTAAATAAATAAGTTGGCAAACCAGCCTGTGAACTCCATATGGCGAAGAATAATCACTTTCAGAATATTATTACTTTATAATATGTTCTTGAAAAGACCATAGTTTGATAAATCTGATTCTACTTTGTATAGTGTGACTTGATTTAGATTCATATCCATTTAAAATTAGCTAAATATGAGTGAGATTATCCCCACTATGCTCCAGTGCATCATCATTTGCTCAGGGAAACTTTTTGTTGTTGTTGTTTGGCACAGAGCAGCTCTATGCAGAAAAGATGCCTCATCTGTCTGTTGCAGACTTCACAATTACTCTTTGTGGTTGATTTGATTAAAAATGGAAGAAAATGGTGATCAAACTCACAATGGCAGGAGCTGCTATTATCATGACTATATTCATGTATTGTACGTGACTACAGACACAAAGTAGTGCAACATATAATTCAGGTTTACAGTCTGATGGTTAATCTGCACTTTGGTTTGGAAGGTTCTTGATGTTTTAATTAACACTCATGTTAGATTAAACAAATGCATGCATACAGTAATGCAATATAATTTAAAGAATACATTATTGACGTGCAATTTTCATTTTGCATCAACTTTTGAACTGGCCTTTGTCAATATTTATTCTTCAATATGACAATTGAACTACCGATTAAGAAAATGTAGGATGTTCAAAAGTGTGAAAGTGTTATTGAACATCTGCTTATCTTTTCTAGAGACTTGGAGGTTGCAGGCAGCAGTGAAACATTTACCCAGCATGAAGGTAACTTAGTGCTCCAGTCTAACCAGTCTGCTCTCTCTAGACAAACACATATACATTAAGTGCACCATTAAAAGCATGCCATTCAAAAGACGTGCAAAAGCCCTGATAGGTTTCAAGAAAAGATCTGAGGTCGATAAGTGTGGCATTGTAATGTTGAGCAAATGGACAAAAAAATTCCCCTGACATGACATGAAAATTCACCTTGTGGCAGCCGGCACAGGGCACGCCACATCAGCGGCTCGACAGCTCCACTGGATCTGACAGGTAAAAAGGGGAGCTGATGGTTAGAAGGTGCTATTGTTTCATACTGCTTTCTTGACCTGTCAGGCCCTCGCACAGAGGCCTGCATCCAGGACCTCCTTGTCACATGAGAACAGCCTTAAAAGGCCGTTATCCAGACTATGGTGATTGCTCCTGTTTAATTGATTTGCTTTGCACTGAGGCCTGTCACATTAATAATGGTTAAGTACGGCCCCAGTGTGTCACCCAGAGTGGTGCGCCTATCAGGAAATTAACAGCCTTAACTAACTGGTGTCTGTGGAGCCAGCACTGCATGATCATCTGAGCTGCAGCGGTTTCATATTGATGCTGAGACTATGCTATTTAAAATATAGTTAAGTGTAATGCTGGTGTGCAGCAATGGTAGTCGTACAGCACATTTCAGCTTCTGAGCCTACTTTATTTCCACTGATTTTCTTTTTATGCTGCCGTTACATATGACCTCTTCATTTTACGTGGCTATATATGCCTGTATTTATATCATCATCCCATTATGAATTATTATGTGTCCAGAGTGAAACAGAAAGCTCTACTGACAAGTAAATGGTGTTGCGTGAATAAGAGTCAGATTATTCTCTCCATCACTTTGCGAGAGCCTCTGACAGGGTACAGAAGACATGAAGTCTCTCTGATATTTCTATGACTGACTGGCAGTTTGAAATTGCTCCCATCGCCTTGATAGCATGGTAATGCACCTTGCATGTGGACGGTCTTCAAGTGTAGGAAATTAGACTCCGAGTTGAGAGTTGCCTTTCAACCAAAAAATGACAAGAAACCAGATCGCTTTCTTCTGCGCCCAGAGAGGAAGAAAGCCCCACAGAAGCTGTCACAGAATAAGAGGTTAGGAGAACGTGTCAGGAAGTATTACGGATATTATGTGTTTAGGACAGGACATTTCAGATACTCAGAAGTCATACATTCCCCTTGACTACACCCAAGATATATATATTTTTGAATCTCTGTCAAATACTGTAGCGCTGACATCATTTTGCAAAACCTCAACGTGGAGCTGACATGAAATACTTACAGTATGTTGCCGGAAGTCAGGCGATGGAAGCACGGCATGACGGGAAGACTTAGAAAAGTTGAGGCGCAGCCAAGATCATGTCGGTGGAGGGTCTTTTTCACTTTGTCTCCTCAATTAGTTAAAGCTGGTATAGGGAGACGGGAGTAAAGCCTATGGAGATTATGCTGTCGTCCATTTACCACCAGGTGGGTGAGGATCTTGGCATGTTGTAGTCATGCTGTAGAGTAGAGTTAACTTCACCTACCCTCCCTGTTAGCACTGGAACCAATGGCTAGCACAGCCGCCACAATTCAGCGTGACAGCTGCCATATTACAGGCCTCAGAACTTTGTGGAGACTTCAGGACGCTCCTTTAAGACCTATCTGCTTGTCTGAGAGCCTCAGGAAGTGAGGGAACGCAATCGTTTCCTCATTTGATGACATCAAAGCATGGCACACGACTTGATTTAGTTATTTTGATTACCATTAGGTGCATCTAATGCTTATGACTGTGTTTATCTCAAATGAGTACAAACACACCAACATACACTGCATTCGTTTTTGAAGCGACACAATTCAGAAGTCAGTGTAAAATCAACACTCCCCACATATGCATATGTGCAGCACCAGATCCTGATCCCTTATATTTACTTGTCTAGATTTAATTTATGGAGCTTAAGCCAGGGTGAAAATGTACAGGTAGCGTTATGACACTGGAAGCACTGTGCCGGTCGGGGTGAAAGGTCTGTGATGGGCAGAATATTCAGACTAAAGTAGCCCTAAAGAATGATCTTGTCACATTTCACAGTCAGGATTAGGGATATACAGGAGGAGCGCCTCAGTCAGGAATTAGCGTCATGCGGTCGGCTGGAGACAAGCATGCAAGGTATCCGTGAAGACAGGCTTGGACACTTACTGCTCCATTTGTCTGCTTAGTGATCAAATACCGAGGATGATGGTTATTTCTGTGTCGTATTTGGCTTATAAAGCCCATATGCAGCACCGGTTCATGGAGCTTCTTGAAACTGTATTATCCTGAGATGCCATACATAGATTATATGTAATTATATAGATTATATACCATATGTACGATATCATATATTTGATAAAACAGACGTTCCCTTCTATTTCCCTCGATGATGAACAAGTGTAGACTGTACCAGCACCTATTTGTGGCTTTGCATTTTATTAAATGGAAGTGAGCAATGTCTCCAGGCTATCCAGAGAGAGAGAGAGAGAGAGAGAGAGAGAGAGAGAGAGAGAGAGAGACCTGGAGTGACAAATGAAATCAAACTTCATAAGACCTGCCATTGGTGTCAGTTGTTATCCATATCTCAAGTGCATTATGGTACCGCAGTGCAGCGTGTAGCCTTCTCATCTGTCGGCTCAAATTCATCACGTTCTTGACTGTTTCTTTTAAGTCTCAAGTGTCAGTATGAAGAGGACTCTTAATTGACAACTGAGTGGCACAGACGTGGACCGCTGCCTTTATTTTGGTGCCAAGAAGGGTTGTGTTGTTTTGATGAGCTGTTATTGGCAGAAGCCAGTAGGAGATAGTGGTCTGCCTGGGAATGGGAAGTGACATCAGACAGAGAGGAGCTTGTCATTGTCTTCAGGCAAGTTCAATCTGCCGCACTGTAACTCAGGAACAGCCTGTTGAAAAAGTCATTGAGAGAAATTTGGTTTGATTTGGTCAAATTTGAGCTCAAATCACTTACAACCATCCCGTTTTGAATAGCTAAAACAATTTGGCGTCGTTTCAAAGAGGAATTCTTTCAGGCAAATTAGATTTATTACACATAGAAAGCTTTCATGAGCTTCCGGCCTTCTAATGCAATGAATTTAATAAAATCTGTTGCCCCAAATTTGCCGCAATAAATCTCAGTGTGTTATTCATCAACTTTCACTGGAAGACTGATTCTCTATTGTAGTGTTGGGTGAAGGTAAACATGAATAATATGACTGTAACAGGGCTCGGGGACTGGATTGCACTCAGTACTGTAGATGACTGTGGGTTATTGTAAACTGCTGTACTTCATACTATATCTAGCACTCTGAGCACATCTGGCATTCATGACTAACTCACTGTAAATCAATGAGGCATCTGTAACATGTAGCTCAATAGAACCACTTCATAATCACAACGTTCTCTTATAGCGTTCGCTCAGCTAGAGTACGGTGTAAATAAATAGCTCTCAGTGCAATGCATCTTGCTGTACATTGATCATGAGCACGAGACCCCGGGCAACAATGCACAATAGAAAAATGGCTTCCTTATTTTCACTCATCCAAGGCTCTGTTCAAGCCTTAATAGATAGAATCAGAATGTCTGCTGTGGTGTTGCAGGGTTTATGAGACCATTACCGCTTTTTATTGTGTATCCCTGGCCTAATGGCTTTCTATAGTCCCGGTGATTTACTGCCTGTCAGCTTTGTGGCTGTCCATTAGAAAGGGAGGCTGACATCCAGCCAGTGGTTGAAGTGCCTGCCGTTCAAAATAAGGAAGTCAAGTCTCACACACAGAAACCAGTCTCCGTTCCAAGACACATTTATATAACCGCTTGTTTTCCAGTCTTTTTTTAATATCCTAGCTGCTGTCCTTCTGATTAATTGACATTAACTCTGAACTTTATGTTTGGAAACAGCTTCATTAAGCTATATTTTTATGGCCGCTTTATTATAGTGCATAAACTGTGGTCGCAGCACATAAACACATCATTAAATATTAGTTTCTCATTAGGATTTTATTTTCTGTTTTTTATTTATTTATGGCATGGGTGTTATCCTTTTAGTAAAGTATGAATGACTCGCACCAAGATCCGTTTTCTGGTGCTGGCATGTGGTGAAACAGTCCTACCAGGCAAGCACCCTTAACATGGGGTGGAAAAAAGTATTCAACATTAGAATAGAATCAGTTCGCAATGTTTTCCCCTCCTATCTGTGACTGTCTTCTGTTAGCTACTAAGTGAACGCAGAACCAGAAAAATTTGATTCCAATCTGATCAATATTTGAATTCTTATTGGACTGTACTCAGATGGCGATAGCTAGTTCAGACAAATTAGAATTGAGAGCAATTCCAAAAAGAAAAAGATCAGAAATGAAAATGTGAAATTTAAACTAGTGTTACCAGCACTGTGTTACAGTTGCATGTCAGGCTCATGGATGGTCAGGATGAGCACATGCACAGGAAACAGGAAAGAATGTTTAATTTAAAGGGGATCGTAAATGGATCAGGATTCAGACTTTTATCTCTGCTGGCTCTTCCATGACCTTTCATACTGCATTTTTTTTATGTACAGCTGGACTAACTTTAAAGCCTGCTCAGTTGCAGGACAATGCCCTTACCTCAGATAATCTGTTCTGAGTCTTCCATAAACCTCACTTTATTAGCTCATACACAAGGATCATCCTTGTGGAATGAGAGCAAAGTTAACCGTGACAATTTAGACTCCTTCAGAAATTCGGACAGTAAATCACACGCTGTGTAAAATGCGCTTTGCAGTTTTACTGCATGTGATCAAATTATCAGCGAAATTCAATATGAAAACCACAGTTACAGAGTCAATATTTAGCTGTGTTCCCTCTTTTCCTGCTTATCTCTTTCTGACGGCTTGTATTAATTGTTAGCGCTGTATCAGAGCCACAGGCAGGGTGAGGCAGGTGAGCCCTGACGGAGGTGGAGCTGCTCCTGCTTCACACAAAATCAATTCTGGCCTTTGGTGTTGGCAAGCCAGCGGGGTTTGGGGGGGAGTGAGGTGGGGCAACACATGTCTGACACCTCCTGACTTTTTCATGAGGTACTGTTTGAAGTTTTAAACCCCCACAGAGGATTCTTGGGGCGATGAATTTAAAAGGGGTTACAGCTTAAAGCTCGGGCATATTATCATCAGTGAAGACTGTTACCCAGTTTGATCGTGGAAAATGAGAAAAGTCAGATGAGAGCCATTTTTATATAGCTCAGTAAGTCGTGACAAACGCATAACTTTATAATTTGAAATGTTTTGTGAAGACCTTGAAGAAATCCAAACAATATTACATTGAAATAAAATAGATAATTTATTTGAATATCATCACAGTGGTTCTTTCATAATTGCATGCACTTTCTTTCATGGTGGACTTCCTTTCATCGTAAGCTCTTCTTAAGTAGTTCTTGTCTTGAGTGGCTCTGCTCTCTCTCGGTTCACGCGGTATGGTGGGCACAAAGAAGAGGAGCATGACCTCCAAGTATCTTTTGTTGAAGAGGCAGTGGAGGGTGGTGGCGAGGATTCATGTGATGGGGTTAGGAGGTGTGGTAGGTAGTGAGGGGGGTGGGCTGACAGCGACAAGCTTGAATTCTGCGATCCCGGTGGTCTTGTCTTTCAGCTGTTCTTTGAAATCGCTCTACTCCGCCGCGCTCTACAGAAGTGTTTGATATTAACGTGTTCATCTCCCAGCATGCTAGTGTTTGGCAAGTGATTATTTGTGTGATTGAAGTCTTTTTCATTATTAATACAAAAAGTGAGTAGTAGAAGGGCGATGACTAGGTAGATAGTGTTGTATAAGAGGAAAACAAGAGATTAATTCTTCCGCTTTTGATTTTTTTTAGCGTACAGCGCTCCAAATCCTGTGTCAGTTGCAGACTTCCTCTAACAGATGCTGGTGCTCGTCTTATGGAAGAGCAGTGTCCTGGATCTGGTGGCACTGCCTTATAACTGCTGTATAAATAGATTCCTGTGACAGAGCCATTCATCTCCAGCCATGAACACATCAACATTAAAAGACAGCTCGCCGAGACCTCTGTGCTTGTTAGGGCCAGATCAGCAGTCCAGATGCCCAAGATGTAAACTCATGAAGGGAAGATACATTTTTCTGTCATCCCTGCCTTTGACAGTAGTTATAAATCTGATTTAGCCATTGAGCAGGGGCCATGGAGAAGGGCAGTCAGACATTAAGATTTCAAAGGAGTGATATCAAGCGGACTGACTCATGACTCATGGCCTGCCAGAAACGGGTCAAAAGTGCTAGCGGGGTGTATGTGTGGTCAGCGGTGGAAACACTAGTACTAGTACTAATGTTCTACTCGAGTAGAAGTTTTGCTACTTTGCTCATATTTTACTTAAGTAGAAGTAAAAGTACTGGTGTAAAAATCTACTGAAGTAAAAGTAAAAAGTAGTAAAAGATTAAAAGTTACTGAGTTACTTTTTAGAAAAGAGAACATTGTTAGATGTGATCTTTCCCATGCGATTCTAAAAGGAGGAGAGGACAGAGTTCAAACTAGATTCCTTTAATTGGAAAAATTGGAAATGACAAAATAAAATGCACAAACAAAGTAGAGCCAGATTACTCTTCTCTTCTTTGCTGACTGACCGCTCACTGTGAACGGCTCCACAATTTGTCAATTGACGATTGTCAGTAAAATACAAGACTTAAAATGTACTTAAGTAAAAGTAAAATGACTGACTTTAAAAAGTACACAAAAAAGCGACTCAATTACAGTAATGTGAGTAAATGTAATTAGTTACTCCCACCCTTGTGTGGTGTGATGTTTTGCAACTTCTGCTCGTCTCCTCTTCCTTGTGTTATTTTCAAAATGGCGGCAGTCATGTGAGATGCCCTGGACAAAAAGCACGCACAGCCACAGGGTGTCAAAGGAGCTATTTACTGGTAGATTGATGGGAACAGGCGATATGAGGTGGTCACATCCTGTGACCATCTGCACGGGAGTCATGCTAGTTATTCAGATCGGACACAGATGCTTGGGCATAACATGAGCCTCTATGCAGATATTTGGATGCGTGACAAAATGTTTATTGCCACAGTTCATGGAATGTCAAGTGGATTCTGACATGCCAGCATTTTCTACAGGTTCATTTGTGTGTGTTTTTTTGCCAATGCTGGCCGCTTACAGCATTTGTTGTTGAGCCAGATAAACAACCAGAGATGTGAAGTCCCAGTATTTCTCTTTACTTGAAATTAACGTAATCTTCAAAATTTTAAGCACTCTGCTGCTATAGGTTCTGGCAATGTCAACTTCTTCCTATTTCACACTGTTTTCGGGATGTTCACTCTCTTTATTGGTGACTAAACCTATCGGAGGGTTAAAGAATCTTTAAGGCGTTTGCTGACACTCAAATGACTCTGTGCATAACACTCGGCTTTAAGATGCTTATGGTGGGGATAAAATGTCATACCACATTAAACAGTTAAATGACCTGATCACAGCTACGTGTCGGTGTTTGTGCGGGGGG
>OMLI01025197.1:0-10934 GCA_900302605.1 Rondeletia loricata | reverse complement strand
AACATAAAATCGTGATAAAAAAGAATATATTCTGTTTTTATGTAACTTATGATGATCCATTGACTAATAATGGTCACTTTTCTAAGCACTAAACGTACTTCCAATAACAAGGTATTGTGAGATGCCTTGATCAGCACTGCAGTTGAAAAATCTGGATTCAGATTGTCCTAGGCTCCTGACGTCAATAGCCTTGTCTTTGTTCTGATTGGTTTTGCTGTGGTATCTGTATAGTATCCTTCTTCAATTGATTATAGGATTACTATAGGAATGCGCCACATTTGGCGCAACCCTATAGTAATCCTGCTGCTAGCCGCAATGCTGTTTAGCTAGTAGGAACGCCGCTCGCTACACTACTACACTTCACTACTAGCCATGGAAAAGAGTCCGCAGCCTTCATCGTCAGGCGACACTAAGGCTAATTGGTTTGATGACAACGTAGATTATATAATTTGGTTAACTACTGTCACTGTCACAATCAGCCCGAGCCCATTCAAAATACACCGGCAACCTACTGGATAACTACTGGCTAGCCTATATGTGAATAATGTGCATAATGAGGAAGGCGGGACTATCTGCCTGTTCAAGCCAAGAGATATAAACTGACTTCTAGATAAAGCTAAAAAAAACACTAAATCAGAATTTTTTTTATAACAATTTAAACTGATCACGTCTTACATACCTAAATATCATTTTAAATGGACAATTATGCTCAAATTGATTTTATGTTGTATCCCCTTTAACGCAATTTATTTGTTAATCACTAATTTTTATATTTTCTATTTGACTGAAGATGGGGCTACTCTGAAGATAACCACTCAAATGTAGATTGTATGACAGTTTGTTATAACAGTAGATTACCTGTATTAGCCAGTTTGTTCATGATGGCAGTATCTGCTTCATAACTTCTACAATGCAATCTGAACTGTAGGGCTGATGGTGGTGCAAAACGCACATAAATGAATGTATGAGTTGGGGGGAGGATGGGGAGGCGGTATTAGAAGTCAAGCATCTCAGAACATAGTGTACATTTATTGTAGCACAGTTTTTGGGTGGGTGGGTGGATCTGTCTCTCTCGCTGTATCTCTCTTGCTGTATCTCTTTTGCTGTATCTCTCTTGCTGTATCTCTCTCTCACACTCTCTCTCTCTCTCTCTCCCTGTCTCTGTCTCTCTCACTCTCACTGCAGTGCCAGCAAATCTGTCAGAACAGTAATGGTTGTTATGGTGACGGAGGTAAAGAGATGACTAGATTGTAGCTGAAATAAAGACTGGATAGGGCAGGAAAAGGAGAAGATTGATAAGAGGGATAAGTTACTAAATCAGGATTGTGTATCGGAAGATAGAAGGTAATATATAGTAAGATGACTGACCATTTCTGTGGAAGGATAATCATTTTAATGGTTTTGGGTGAATGACCAGGTGAAAAACTGTGAGAGGAAAGGAGAAGGAGGAAAAGATAATTATGGGGTGCTAGGTTGATGTAGCGTTAATTGTTGAAATTTTTTTTATGTCACCATGACAACCAAGTGAATTATTATTTAACTATGTTGTCAGTGATCCAGAACATTCCACTATCCACTTGGTTTAGAGAAAGCTGTGTAAAGCATAGCCACAGATTGTTTGGCCATTGCAGATTTCAGCTATTTCCATGTGGGCTCCGTAATCCTGTGTCCAGTTGCCATAAAATGTCTTGCATTTCAACCTTATATTGATTTGCTTGCACTAGGGATTTGTTTAGGTGCATTGTGTGGAAGAATTTGTATGTCTATGACGATCTTCCTAGGTTCTACATTGAATAATTATTGTATAAAGCACGCCAAGTCTTCCGTCTATATCAAAGATTTATTTGTGCAGCACCGAGAGAAGGACTCTAACAAAGTCTATATACACAAGGCCAAACATTTCCTAGACAAAGCAACGTCTTATGATCACACTACTGTTCCAGGAAGGGTACAACAACTTATAGTTACTTTTGTTAGAATTCCTTGTTAGAACTGGCTATTCTTTATGTCCCAAGGACTGCTGAGATCACTATTTTGGAACATCAAGTTATATTTTCATTTTCATCATTTTCATTTTAGATTTATTTGATATTAAATCGTGTCATGCTCAATTATTTTCTTGAAACCTGTTCATTCTCTCAGTTGGAACTGAGTGGCTACTATTGAGCTAACTGGAAAAGCCTTTCACTAGACAGATACCTAGCCCTGGTAGTAAATACAGAGAAAGCAGTTTGGATACTTCAATAAATAGCTTGTATCCTCCTACATGGAACTGCCCTTCTCTTGAAATATTGTATTGATTCATTTGGAAATCTCAGCAATCTTTGAACTGTGCAATCATTCAAAAGATCATGGATGCTCCCTTCCTAATGAAGAGAAATGCACTTATGGTGCTTTTATGCAACAAAAATTGGATATGGATTTTCTCTTAGCTGCAAGATATGGATTACATAAAAGGAGTCTGAGCATTCGTGAAAGGTTGAGGGACAAAACATCTTAAGGGTTTTTATGCAGCTGGGCACAGCTCTATGGCTCTTGCCTAGAGCAGTAACGAGATTCAACACTTGACCACGGCAATGTTATAGAGGGCATTTTTACAAGTTTGAAGCCAGTGTTCCTAACATGGCAAACAACCAGTGGCTCTGTAAAGCACCATAATAATGTCTCAACCTGTTTTTAGAGGACCAAGCAAAGGAGCAGACAAGCGGTGTGTGGAGCTTGTGAATGGAACTTTATTATGTGTTATATTGTTTGCATTTAGTCTACACTGGATCACCTTTCACACAGAAAGGCCAGTAACAACATCTGTATTTAGAAATGGTGCATTGCTGATTTCAGAACTATTCACACTGTCCCTTGGGAGTTATCAAAATGCCACTATGTACCATTGCTCACTACAACCTGGAGATTTGCTAGCACCTCTTATACAGCACAAAATGGCTGCTTTGAGTGGTATTCTTTGTTTAAAGATCCCTCAAAAATGTCTGTGATACATACTGTGGAGAATTTCCTTTTACTGTTTTCTATCGGATTTTATTTTTATTGGACCAATAGCCAGCATTAATACATCTTTATTAATATATTACTAATAAAAACTAATGTTTTTAACTCATCACTGTCATCCTTAAGAGTCACCATGTGAAAACACCTCGAAATTAGTCTTTTTTTTTGTGGATAGTGTTTTAGAAGTCCAGTTTTATTTTTATAAGCAAAGGAAACCTTTGTGTACACATATCAGTAAGTCTAGGTTATTATTGTAGACCTTACTGTATAGGTTACTAACACCCAGGGTTGGAGAGTTAATAAATATTATTACTCAAGCACTGAAGTACAGTTATTAGTATTTTTGTTTTTTAATTTTAATAAACTTATCTACTGTAAAGCAGATAACTACTTTTACTTAGATTAAAAAAGGTTCATCAACCAAAATATTTATTCAAATTAAAATGATGATAAACTTTCCATATAAGAACCAGACATTTTTATTAGCAAATAGAGCAATGAGAACAAGCACAGCCAGAGCTTGAACCTCTTTAACTTAACCCACAGATGTTGATGCTTTTCAGATTGGACATTTGCTATAGTGATGAAATACGAGGACATTATTTTGAACACATGCCTATACTTGTACTTTTGATAAATGTAAGTGTAAATAAGTAGAATTTTGAATAGAGGACTTAGACGAGAGTAGGGATACACTTTTCTATCACGGTGTGTCTATCTTTAATGTTACATAGAGAAAGAATCTTGACTGTAATGTAATTCATGTTGTTCCTAAAATCTTACACAGTACAGTCTAGATTTGTGTATATCAACAAGTGTCTCTCACAGCCAGAAACAAGACAGCAGAAAGTATTGATATCATCAAGAGACAAATCCTGAAGCTGTTCTGGTCACAGCCCAACAGAAAAAAAGAAGAACACTATGATATTCAGGGACTTACGGTTTTGCTATATTTATATATCTTTATAAAATTTGTCAAAGGAAGTACGTTTATTTTTTGAAAGGAATTCTGAATGGGACACAAAGCTCATTTGGATGTAAAAGCTCAAACATTCAATTAATCCACAAATGCACTCCTCAGTGTGTTGTCATATAATAGTTCTGTTTTTGTTTTGTTTTGTTTTTTATGACATTCCAGATTGGCCTGTTGAACTCGATATTTCAGCTTTGGTAGAGAACTATGCATTATTCACAAGTATTTATTGAACTGTTTTAGATAAGGCAGGCCTGCTCTAATGACAAAGAACTATAGTACTCATATAATAACTGTTAGTATACTATACACATATCACAAGAAAACTATATGCTGTAAGTCCCTATGACTATTATAAATTTAAAATCACAGGAGATTAAAAAAGAAATACCCTGAAGCATTAGGTCACTTTAAACTCACTATTGAGTACCAGGTCGACCATATAAAGGAATGGTATATAATGTGTAGTGAATTTTCGTTAGGGTAGGGTTTTCCAGCACAGTCTAACTTTCATTTAGGTAGACACCCAATACGTCCAATAAACATCATTAGGTATCACAAAGTATTGCTTCCATCATAGCTTATTCGACATTTAGTTTGGGGGAGTGTTCAGTGAGTTCCCAGGTCAGTTCTTACAGCAGTGAAAGGCAGACGCTGCGTAGGTTGAGTTCCACGGTAGTGTTTCAGGTAATTTGTCCCTGATGAAACACCGTAGCCGAGAAAAACACTTGAGGAGTGTTGCGCGCAGCCAACGTCATTACAAGCCCGCAAGACTACAAGGCTGAGAGGGAGGACTATAGGGCAACAAAACATGGCGAGCTAACAAGTTGGGCTGTTAGCTGCAGTTGGTAACTGTACACTGTCTCAGTCGTGGGATGTAATTAGAAGTTCAGAGTATTTGGATGTTGCAGCTCGAAAGCATCGCTTAATGTTAAACAGTCGAGGGCCCCAGTTGACAAGCACTACGGTCGCTGGCGAGAAATAGTGCCTGTGTTTTCCTCGGAAGGTTGGCAGTGCTAGGCGACTGTCAACACAGAAAATGGATGAAGAACGAAACTTTATCCTGGAAAACACAGTTTAGCTCGCTAGCTTAGCTAACGTTAGCTAGCTAGTTCGATCGCTCGCTCGCACCTGACTCGCTGTTCTAATTAGCGTGCGCTCCGAATCTGAGGAAGATTAAAGTCCTGCTGACAAGTTGGATTACTGTAATCGAGTCGCAATACAAACGAGGGCATTGTTGTTATTTTTCTTACTTAGCCTTTGGTAAAAACATATAAAGAAATACACATAAGGTTAATAACGACAGCCTGACAGTCTTCTGGTGCGGTGCGAACAGGCGTCATCATCACCAGACGTCGCGTTCGCGTATAAAAACAACCATCGTCTCGCTCAGCAGTCACTGTCGTTTGACTTTATCGACACAACGGGGAATGTTATGGTGTTGGATTTATTAGCTCTTAGTGCGATGGTCCAGGATCGGATCCTAACTGGGGTTGCCATGCAGCAGTAAAGATGAACGCAGCAATAAGGTGTTCAACAACATTGGAGGTGCATCACGTTGACATCTTGCCAGTTAACGTTACCGGATAACGGTGACGTTAAACGATTTTTAGAAGCTGTCATTTGAAGTTGGATTTGTTTTGAAGAAATACGGCTGCTGGCTTTTCTGTAAAACAACTGCGGATAACATTTTAGCTCTCTGACAGAGCCAGCTGGGTGCGTCTGCGGCTCTATCTGCGATGTGTTAGTCTAACGTTAAGTATACGGTGTTGTTCCACAACAGTTTCAGCACATTGGACAGCCCGTTTGCTAGATTTCCTCTAAATATAAGCCTCTTCGAGCTTGCTTAAACACCCACTTACATTTTCCCACGTACGTCTTGTAATTAACTGGCTAACTTGTTAGCTAACCTTACAAGTTTCGGCAGCAATGTCTGAAAACGCCCCCACACGAAGCCTGGATGACATAGACCTCGCCGCGCTGAGGGTGAGTATGTTATTACTGATGAGCGTGCAGCACTTTAATGATGTTACATTTGCTTTAGTCGGTGTCCTTAGATGCTATGTCTTAAGGACAGAAGTCTCAGTTTGCCTCTGACACAAGCCAAGGACCATTTAAATCCACGCAACAAAGTTAAGATGGGATAAACATCTTTTGGCCTGCTACACCTAGGGAGCTATGCTGATTTGGTGCCACAGATTTCCATCAAACTGTGGAAAGGCACTTCAAGATTTCTTGCAGATTTCTCCAACTAATAAAGCATGACATTCTCTAACCCAGTTCAGTGTGTTGTGATAAACATGAGAATCAGGGCTGCCCCTGCCTCCTGGGAGCTGTAAGAGAAATGCTTTTAGAGGCCCCCCACCTGATCCACCTTGTGGTTGTCATCCAGTTAATCATTTAAATGGAAGATCTATGCTTACAGAAAGCATGCTAAACATGTTCATCTTTTATTGATTAGACTATTTAATGTTGTGGTATTTGCTGATAATGATGACCTCTGACATTGTGATGTAGGTTACAGACTACATCCCTTGTGCCTAAATGTTTGTAGTTTTGGAGGTGCTTTTGAATTTGGTGGCCTGACAGCTTGTCCCAAGTAAAATCAGCGCCAGCCTCTCCAAATGCTGTAAAATTTTGGTCGTGGCTGTGCTTGTAGGCCTCAGCCTTTAAATTCTACTTGCCACTTTGATGTATTTTGTTCAGTCATCTGATCTCTGATCTAAGAACTACTTTGTCAGGTAAGAAATTAAATCAGCTGGACATTTTTTTAATATGCTCACCACTATGGCCAGTTGCTGAAAAAGATGGCTTCTTGTTTTGGGTATGGTTTCAGAATTAAGACCATTCTTCCCATGCACCCTAGCTTTATCTCCCCTTCACAATTTCAATCCTTTTTGTTGTTGTTGCTGAAAAACTCCTTAAGACATGCTAATATTAGCATTATAAAGCAGTGCTTTATACATTCAGCCTCTGCTTTTTTGAAAGGATAGATTACAGCTATGTTTCCCCTGCAGCTATGTACAGCCCTGGCCGGCCCACTAGCACAAACGAGCCCCCAACAGGCTAACAGGATTCTAAAATAACATCTACTCTGTTTTAATATTGGTTTCTAAACATGACTGGTCATGCAAGTACACTTGTGCCCAAGTGATTTTTAGCTGCCACCCATGAAAACTGCCAAAATGTTACCCAAAATGCACATCTGGCATCATTAAAAAAACAAAAAAAACTTGGCATTAGTCTTGTGTATTTACGTACCATTTATTTTGGGCAGTCTGATCTAGACACTAGATCTAGTGCTATTAACATCATCACACCAGTTGATGTTTGTGTGCGGTGACAACTAACAACAAGCTCTACTCACTGACAATATGAGGTCATAAATGGGATTTGACACCGGAGACTATCTACAGTAGAGTAGAGTGAAATCTACGGTGCCCCTGGGGGATCACTTAGTGGCAAGAAAAAAGTTGATGTGGAGATCCATATTCTCAGTTTTTAAAACTGTGCGTATGGTTTAACAATCAGTGCCCTCAAAGTAACTTTTCCTGCATCAACTGGACATTGTTACACAAGCTGTGTCAAGCCAGCCACAGTTAACTACAGTAATACTGGAAGTTAGGCTATTCAAAATAAATGTGCAAAATTTGCCACTTTTGGAAATAAAGAATTATAAAAAATAAAGCATCGGAGGCACTGGACAAGAAAAATCAGTGGAATCATTACATTAAATATGGAGTGAAACTGGATGTAAAAAAGATGCAACAAATATTGTATTATAGTTTCTTGATGAAGAATGCCCTATGGATGGGTACATTTCAGTTGAAAAAATATAGTTCCTTTCAAATTGCTATTAAAGGCCCTATATGTAAGTTTTCGGCCGAAATTAACATTCATTTTGCGTTTTTTACTGCCAATGAGTGAATTCTCCGTAACTAATGAGAACTAATGACACCAGCCTTGTCTCTCTCTGTTCAGCCGTTCTATCTCTATATGAGCAGGAATGTGGAGGACTCGGCCGAGTTTTCGCGGCAAATCTACCAGATGTGACGTTATGCGCGTTCCCGAGCCTGCCTCTCACACACACATGGGGCACGCACGAGCCAGGAGCGCGTGTAAGAGACTGACTGCAGTTCCCCTAACGGCCACTGGCATAAACTGTGTCAGTAAGAGTAACAATTTACATATAGGGCCTTTAAAATAGCCTATTTAATTCAATCTCGCTGGGCCAATCGGAGGTTGCTTCTGGGCCGGATGTGGCCCGCTGGCCGCCAATTGAATAGGCCTGCCATACACGATGGACGATGGTCCTTATACTTGTAGACTGAATTATCCGCAGCTAATAATTAACAGTGTTTAGAGTTTCGTAGCCTACTATACTGTAGGTGTTCATTACATGGCTTTCATTCAAATAGGTAAGCATCAAGTCAGCAGTTACCCTTCTATAGCCTACTCAATACACAATGATAATCAAATTTATTTAGCATAATATTGTGATCACAATTATTAATCACGATTGTTGGTGCTGATGAATTTTGGAACAAAATAAGGAGATTCAGTGTTCATGTTATAGACACTTGTGTAGCAGGGAGAGGATGAAGATGGGATGCTGCAGCAACCTTAAGCCTTTTCAGATAGGACACGGCAACGGCACCCCTGCGCCCTGAAACCCATTATTTTCTATGGCTTGCGCCACGCAACGACGGCTTTGCGCTGCTCTTGGCGTACCCGCACCCAAAGTTCAACCTAGTTGAACTTCTGTGCTGCCCCGCGCAGACAATTTCAGAAAGCCTTTCAGATTTGCACATTTTGGTCGGGAAACCTATAACCAAACCAATGTGATACTGTATTCTCACAATGAATATAACATTTGCAAGGTACTCTATCTGGTCATTGTTTCAACAGCGAAATGACAAGCTGCGGCTCGAAAATGTTAAAACCCTGCCTATTTTGCGCGCTCCTCCACGACTTCCCAGATTATTCTAGTCAGATCTGCGCTGAACCAAGTGGCGAGCGCAGTGCACACCGTGTCCTATCTGAAAAGCCCTTTAGCCTTCATGCTCTCATCGTACTGGATTTTGTGATGATTCTTGAGGTCATTGAATAGATTGGCCATATTACTGTAAGGTGCACCAACAGCTGTGAGGTAAAGTTTGCACAGTGTTTGTGCAAACATGACCTCATGGGTTTGTATTTCTGGATGACTGACAGTAATACAGTTTTCGCTACTAAAATATTTGTTTTTTGTTTTTTGGGGGGTTTTGATATGTTGGTTGGGTGTCCATCTTTGTCGGCTCTGCAAGCAAAATGGTTCCGTATTTTGCTTCTGGAGCCAATTTTGTTAACCGGTTAAGATGGAGTTGGATTCAGTTCAAGACATGGTGGACTGTTTGTCGCTGTTGGCATGTTATCAGCTGTTCGACTCGGAAACGTGAAATTTGCCCTTCTGCAGTCCACTGTCAAGAGCCAGATTTCGGCTCTGTGTATTCCAGATTTTTCTTTTAACTATTCCAATCTATGTGCAATCCGCATGCATACACCTTCTGGAGGTGAATAGGAATTTTGTCTTGCAGATCACATTTGGTCAAAGTATCGAATGTTTATCAAATTCAATAATGAACTAAATCTTTCGCAGTGGTATGAAAATAGTTTGGAAATTTCGATTATCGTGGCACTACTGCGCACTTGATGGCTGTGATTGGTTGTTATGCTCATTGTGAATAGTGGAGGAACGTTAATGGGAGGGCTTCTTTTCATAGTACAGTACATAGTACATTCTAAATAAAATTAAATGTTCACATATTGTTGAATTCTGCATACAAATTGTGGAAGCTAAAATCATGATATAAGATTATACATGATTAATTGTGCAGCCCGAAGCCTGATGCATTTCGGATAGAAATGCCAGGAATAAGGATCAAATTTGCAATGCTTCAAGAAAAAGCTAGTTGCCTACATTAATGGATTCAAAGAATACATTTACAGTACTTACATGTAGGCCTGTCGCGATAATTACTATATCGACTTATCGTACGATATATAAAAATAAACTCGATAATTTTTCTGGCCTCGATATATTCATATTCATTTCAGCCAATAACGTAAATTCAAGTGCCCCGTCCACCCGGGGCATGATCGGCATACGCCGAGGCATAGAACAAGTGATTTTTGAACCCATTCAAGGACTGGGCAGATTTGATTTGACTGGGAATTTTGTTCCATTCCTCCCCCCCGCTATAGAGGAATGTACTTCTTCCAGCTTTGCTTTTCAAGTTGGGTATTTTCAAATTAGCTACGCTAGCCCTTGTATTCAAGCTATGGGAGTCCCGGATATACAAAAGGCTCCGATAGTGTGCCCCCTACTGACACCACTTGGACCCTACCTGTGAGATATGACTGGATTAACATCAAAGCCTCCTTGTTAAAACCCATTGCCTTTAATTTGTACAGCAGAATCTGATGGTTTACTGTGTCAAATGCTTTTTGCAAGTCCAGCATTGCCATTCCACAGTACTTTCCATGGTCAATTTCCTTTTTAATAAAGTCAGTCAAATAAATCAAGCATGTCTCAGTTGAATAAGACTGCCGAAAACCTGACTGAAAATCATATAAAATATTAAACTGATTAACATAATAAAAAATCTGTTCATAAATAACTCTTTCCAGGATTTTACTTAAAACACTTAAAATAGACACAGGCCTATAATTGCTTCGATCTACCTTACTGCCTTTTTTGTATAGAGCCGTAACTCTGGCCTTTTTAGGTTCCTCTGGGACTTTTGGTTGGGAAATTGACAGGTTGATGATGTGTGTGACATAAGGTGCGATGCCCTCTGCCGCATCCCGCAAAAACCTAGCTGGAATGGCATCCAAGCCAGTGGCTTTACTGGGGTCCAGGCCCCTGAGAAATTTAATGGTGGTTTCATTAGTTATACGAGTAAAAGAGAACTGCCCC
>OMLI01025072.1:0-23105 GCA_900302605.1 Rondeletia loricata | reverse complement strand
TATCAAAATAAAACAGGAAGTCAGATATCAAAATAAAACAGAAAGAATGATAACAGGACAGGCTGAATGCATTGGCCATGATGTCAGTGGAGAAGAGACTGGTGACTGAGATGACATTTGCAGACATTTGCAGGCCTGAAGGACCAACATTTATGTTCAAGTAGCTACTGGCCAGTGTTTAGGCAACATTACAGTGTTGTTTAGTTTTTAGTATTGTACGACGACTGTGACGATCCCCTATCTCTGCCTGTCGGTAGGTTGTTTGTCTGTCAGGGATGCAAACGATAGCTGAAATTATGATAATCTGTGTGTGCGGTGGGAACATTGTATGTTGGATGAAGGTTATTTTCATGACTTTTTGCTGGGCTGTGCTATTTACATATTTACTTTTGGTTTTCTTAGTTGTAGGTTGCATATTTAGCAACTGGCAATGTGTGGTGGTGACCAGTGGTGTTGATTGATTGATTTGTCAGCATTATGTTTTTGTACAATGTTGGACCCATCTCTACACTCTCTTGAGTCAAGAGTCTTGACTGTTTATTTGTTTTAAGTGCCCTGAACTTATGTCCCCCTTACATTACTTTTGTAGCAGTAAGATAAATTCTAGGGTGAGTATTCTCATGCTAAAATCGACTGTAAATCCAGATTTTAAAGTTGATATTAAAAAAAATCTTCCCGGGGGAGCATGCCCCCGGACCCCCCTAACCTGCGGCCCACCAAATTTTTTGGGCACCAGCCGCAACTGGCTGTTTAGTCTCATTTGAGTTGGTGTTTATTTAGCCTCAAAACGGCTCAAGCTTTGTCCATCTTGACAAACCATCTCTGCTGTTCCATCTGCAGAAAAACTAAGCCAGTGTCTCTCAGATGCAATCACACTTTCGGTAGAAAATGAATTCAGGAGAGTTTGAATGCTGGTTATGGATATTAATAGTCCACTGCAGAATGCATCTTTATAGTAGGGCAGTATTTCTCTTTTCAGCTGATAAACCCCCCCCACCCAAAAAAAAGGAAAACCTGTATTTTTAGCAGTGAGAAAGGATTAATTGCAAAATACATAAAACTGAACTCCATAAGGAAGTCTGTGATGTAGAGAAGATGCATTAGTGAATGTCTCTGAGTGTCTCTATCTTGATGCTAACATCTAAGTTATATGCTGATTTACATAAGATTAAGGTCTTCTAAAAAAAAAATCGTGTCAGGAACTTTTAATGGAAAATTTAACATCACATGCTCGTTTTTAAACTGCAGTTGGCATAACATCATAACCACACCTGGGTCAAACAGTATTTGTAAAGACTTTTCATAGGTTTTTTTGCTCTACTTAGCTGCCATATGGGTGGGGTTTCCACATTCTACAATAAGTGACAGAAAAACAAGAGTATTTGAAAGCCATTTAAAATTCTTAATTTGTGATTGACCACTAACCTGACACCATCTTAATTGTCCTGATAGAGTAAATTCCACCCATCTGGCACCAGAGGCAGGTTGAAACAGGTTTTTTTTCAAATACTACTGGACTCAGTTCATGACTCCGTCCTGCATGGGTTTCCATCTTGTAAGGACTGAAGCTGATTGGTCCTTTTCTTGCAGATGCATTGGAGCAGCTGTACCTGCAGCCCTCTTCCTCTAGTCATATATCATCTTTGCGGCAGGGACTTCCCCGGCCCTAGCTCTTTGCTTGGAAACTTGGCCTGTTTCCAGCACATATACAACACACCAACAGTAGTGCTATTAGTTCCTAAACCGAGAACATGCTCTTGTCACCAGAAAATCACCTTGGGCCTTTTCATCTTGTGACATGTTTGCATGGCAACATTTTGCTTATTAGCATTTTGTTAAATATCTAGTAGAGAATGTTCACTAATATTAACTAACCAGTCCTGCAGCATAGGAGTTACACACTTTAAAGCTCAAAATCAGCATAAGTTCAGTACTTTGCTAGCACTAACACACCTTTGATATCAATGTATTACAACTGCTTACAGATATCAACTATACGGCTTACCTGAGAGTGTTTATAAAATGCTACCAAAATACCTGATCTTTGAAATGTTAACCAAAATAGCATAAAAATTATCTCAAGGTCACATCCAGAATTTTTTATTGAAATCATTTTTTTAAAGTACAGAAAAAAGCACAAAGTAACTACAAAGTGTTACATGCGTTGCAATTACAGGTTCCATATTGATCCAAAGTTTAAAGAAAGTGCTTAACAAAAACAACGGCGTCTTTAAGACATTTAATTGGTATGACCGGTGCCTTGCAATAAACAGCAAACTTTGTCCTGTATGAAATTACAGAATCCCTTGTCAGATTTCTACAAAGCATCTCAGATCGCAAACAAATCCTACCTGATAACAATTTAGCAAAGTAAGTAAGCATTATGAGGCCAGCAAAATGTTACACACTTATCAAGCTTATCAAGATACCCGTATATTCTTTGGACAAATACGGTAAGTGATTGAGGACATGTTGTCTTGGTCGAACAGTTCTTAAGTCATGTGATTATCTTCTCGGCTTATGAATGATTGACGGATTGTTCCCAAGTGTGACTCAAAGCAGGCCACTTTCAAGTACTTAATATCACAGCTTGATAGGTTTCCAAAAATAACTGTTTCTCTCACACGCAAGCACACACACACACACACTAGCCAATGCGTGTACATGTCGGGTTTATCAGTTTCACCTGGTTGCTGTATGTAGCATTGTAGAAATTACAATCACTTATTAAAAGCCTTTCTGCCACTGCAAATTGTAAAGAAAAAGTGTATAAGATGCATCAACAAAATTGTATCTACTTGTGTTTCTTTTAAATTAGTTCAGTTAATGTTTGAGAGAGATGCAGATGCCCATAACCCCTACAAATGAAAATAAACATAGATCAGGTTCAAGATTTGATCAAGACCCCTCTGAAGACAACCAAAACGTTTTCATACCAGTGCAAGCAGGGATGTAGTGGAGGGTAAACCCACCTAAACTCAGTTCACCTACATTTCTATTTGCAGAATAGTTTACCCACCTTTTTAGGCTGACATAACATAATGTGATTTAAATTCTTAGTACACATCGTAGTAAGTAGTATCACACTGATATGTTATATGAAGATAGTGTCCATTAAGGGGGAAAAAAGCATAAATGAATGATTTTCTCAGAATAAAATTGACCTTTGTTTACATTGCGGTTTGTTTGCCTTGTGATCATGCAAGCCATTTGATTTACTTCCATGAATGGTTTTAACTGTCTGAAAGGATTTTAAGATAAATTGTTTCATTTCATTCATTGTATCATTCATGGTGCCAATTTCTCAAAAACAAAAACACCAGTTTGAAACCTTTTTGAGTGTCTCATGACGGGGCTTAGTTAGTGATCCAATAGGACAGGCTTTCAAAAATCCTTAGGACATACTCTCCATTGGACCTAAGAGGGCAGGGCAAAGAAGTCTGCTGTGATAACAGCATATTAGATGAAGTGTGTTGATAACTTATCCTGAACATCTGAATCCTGTTGCTCAGTTAGATCTAGTTTGACTCATTTTCTGTAAAGTCCTTTGAGACATGCTTGTGATAAAGGGCTATATAAATAAATGATCTTGAACTTGAACACACAGACTTGAGAATGGTACAGTAGCTTCACAAGGTCATCTGGTGAAATATTATTATGTTGAGTGGTTTAGGTAAGGCGTCGTCTATTAACTAGGGGCTGGTTTGTCAAGATCCAATTGTCTCAAGCATCTGCCACTATATCCTGAAAGAAAGCAAAGAAACACAAAATCACTGATTGCCACAAAAATCACTGGTCACTTATTAATATGAAACAGGACATGTGACTGAAGTCTAAAACTTAACTACAATGTAAATATACATATTACAGATGTAGCTATTGTAGAAGTCCTATTTTTACTGTATGCTTCCTGAATATATATAAAGAATATATCCATTTTCATTTGTCAGAATGAATGTTCTGGTAGCTTGTTGAGAGAAACTAGAGTTTTGTGTTGTAATGCATTAATCTGGTTCTGTCGGCAGTATGAATGCAGGACAGATACAGGATAAATGTATCAAGAAGACTTCTACAATGGCTTTAACTGTACATCGGTCAAATTTCCAAAGGTTTAAATGACTAAAAAGACACATTGAGAAGCTAGTGTTAACAGATTTGGCACCATTAACATATCTATTCAAGTTAGATTATGAACTTGCTGTGTGATTTGCAAAGTCTTCCAACATCAGTGTTTACGCAAGATATGCTGGGAACACAAACGTGTCTGTGATTCCTGCTATTCCAAAGGAAATGTCATTTGAAAAAGGTCGGCAAAATCAGTCAAATTTACCTAATGCTGCAGGTTAAAACAGACTGAAATCTCAGTTTCGCTTCACAAGAAGTAGATTGGGAAAGCCCCAAGGCAGATCGTGGTGTACACTGAAATGACCTAGTATTGCTCCAGTTCATTCTCAGAACAAGTTCAGGCATGCCGTGTGACATGAAGGCAATAAAAGTTCCCTGGCCACATTTACTCTAAATGACGAAGTAGGGAAAAACATGGAAAAGGAAGTACGTCATCGGTGAAATGTGAATCAGGATACTTGGTGCAATATTTTGGTGGAGCATTTCACATTCATTATATTGTTATCTGTGAGAAAGCCTGCTGATCCCCATAGCGATGACGTCAGATGTCTCAAGCATTAGTTTCAGTTTGCAGAGACTGAGTTGAGGAAGAATTCCGGACATTTTCCCTCTACTTTGTTCCCTTTGTTTGTGCGTGAATGAACACGATGCAAGTTGTTTCCATATGATTATTTAAATGTTCTCACTCAGCAGTAATCATTTATTAGTACGTTTGCCCTAAACTAAGGTTGTATTACCGTTTGGTACATAATTGATTCTCATGAGTTAATTAATGCGAGAGCGCAGCGCATGGCGGATGTATATTGTGTTTGGTTATGTAGTCAGCACGTTGTAACTGCTCGCACAGAATCCTTGTAATGTGTATTATCATTTAAGGTTCATTATTTCTATGGTTTCCTTTAGAAGTATGCATGCCTATACTATTGAAACAGTTTAATTGTTGTTATCATCAGGCTGTATAAATTATCTTTGACCCCATACAGTTGTAATTATTTAACACTGTTGTTGACCCTGGCTAATTAAGGCGAATGTAGCTTTATTGTTGCTGCTAATAGAATAGCTAATGCTAAGTAGGTTAGCCTTATTATTGGTTTTGAAATGTCTGTATTACTTTGCCGTTAATTCATATAGTCATACATTTGTTGTTGTTGTTGTTTTCTCTCTTTGTAGACCACATGCAGACACACGTCCACCTTATTTCGTGGAATAAATTCCATCAACCTGAGCCGATTCTCTGACCGGAATCTCATCCATATCTGCCGACCCAAACCAGTTAATTTCCAGAGGCCCATCTTTTGCCAATATCTTTCCGTGGGTACTCACCCATCCACCTTGCTGAACCAACCAGTCGCCGACACGGCTGTTGAGGAATCTAACCATGGCTACCTGGACATTGCTTTTCAGCTGTGGCAAATGTTTCTTGACATAGAGGCCCAGAGCCACTGAAGCCTGGATCAGCTGCATCTCTGAAACCACTTCACCCCTCTGAGAAACCGGAGCCTGGCACAAGGCCTCCACGCTCTGGCTAAACGCTGCCTCCATGGCCTGGGAAGAGATGAGACCGGGTTACAGTACTACAGAGCAGGTGATTCAATATAAAGAGAGGGTAACATCACTGTAGAAATAAAAGTTGGGCCCTGAGTATGTCTATGAGCCTGCACTCACCCTCCTCTTCAAAGTTTGGAAATTGAGCTGTACATCCTTAATTTATACCTTTGAATTATCTTTCCAGGGCGGATTGCGTGTTGGCTTAGTAAAGAGAATACGTACATATATTAGAGTTGATGGAACCCACTGTTTCTGGAAAAAACTACTGGTGCGTTCTCAATACTGAAAGTCTAAAGAACAAGCTGTATAGTGAGTGAGGTGTGGTGAGGCTTTGTTGTGGAAGTGGTTTTACATGTATGACCAGACATCCTGAAAACTCAGAAGCCTTTCGAGAAATGAAACCACCAATATATGACATGTATGCACTACTATGACCCGCAAAATACACTTAAGTGGAGAGGCCGGTTTATTTTTTTTATTTTTTTTTATTTGGTAAAGAGGGACATTGTACATTAATGAACACTTTACAGTGTAAAAGTACCCAATTATAGCCACAGAGGCTAATTTCCATTGGCAGTCCCCCTGTCAGATGTTAAAAAGACTACCTATAATAAAAGTGCAGTTACATAAGTACATTTACACACTAAGTAATTCAGTCTGCCAGAAAGAGGAACAAGCGAGTCACCAGAAGGTTGCCGGTTCACGCTTTGTTCAAATAAGTATCAGGGATTCATACTTTCTTCAAACTTTACCCATTTTATATCCAGGGTGTTAAATATCTGTCTTCCGGTATTCCCAGGAATGCTGCATGGCATTACTAAGAGCTACATTTCAACCCATTTGCTGTGTGTTGACAGACAATAAAATAGTGGAACCAATATAGACATGAACAATAAGTAAAGTTACAAATGTGGGTGTTTTGCCCACGATACTGCTTAGAGTCTAGACAGAAATGACATGATTGATTGTGTGTGTGTGTGTGTGTGTGTATGTGTGTGTATGTGTGTGTACCTCTTCTGCTACAGCTTGCTGCAGTTTATCCAGTGCAGCCTTAAATTTGTCATCAATCATCAGCCCATCAGCCACACTTCTGAGTTTATCAGCTATCAGAACTGGGTCAAACTTGTCATCTGAAAAACAGGGTGCATTTGATGAAGTAATAGGCCAGAAAGTAAAAGGCAATCCTTTGGACAAGTCAATTTCCCGGTGGGATTAATAAAGTGTATCTCCCATCTCTCTCTCTGTCTACTCTAACGTTACCACAGGCCAAACAGCTATGGTGCACACCATAATGGACCAGCTAGGCTAATATGCTAATATGCATCCCTGTGCAACACGTGCACACAGGTTAGGGTTAGGTACTGCGGGATAAACCGGGAGGACCTAAACACGTCAAACCCGGTGACCCACTTTAAGCACCCGGTCCACGTGGCCCTGCAGGCCTATACTGTCTGCTCAGTGCTGAGTTATTAACGTTACATGTTTAGAAATATTATTGGTAGAACGTGGTCTAATATTTAAAAATAACAAATACATTCTAATACAGCGACCAACAGGTATCGATCACCTTGCGACTGATCAACTTGAAGCCAATCTGAAAATGAAAGTGGCACAGACAGACAGACAGACATAGAGAGACAGACAGAGAGACAGACAGAGAGACAGACAGAGAGACAGACCGGCTTCATAACAGACTCATACCGTTGTGGTCTGCGCCGTCAGCCTCAATGTAACTATCCGTCTGACGAAATGCTGCCACATTGTCCTCGTTGTCAAACAGAAAGCGGATTATTAAACCCGTCTGCTTCTCGACGACTTCTCTGGAAACCATCGTTGTTAAAACACGCCAGTGTAATGCTGCCTTCAAGTGCTATATCGAAATGTCGTAATTTCGGAAACCACTTGCATGAACGACCCAGCAATGTGGTAAATACTAATGGGGAGGTCTGGATTTTCTATGAAAGCCGAGTTGCCGAGAGCATGGAAGCATGGTGTCAACAGCTGATGGCAAAAGTGACTTTGTATTATTTCGTTATCATTCTGCTGCTGCAGCACAAAGTGGCTCTGTAATTTCTAAAATAAAATAATAATCGCCAAAAATCTGCTTTGGAACAGTTCCCCCTTTGTTATTATTTCTAAATCAAATTTATGGAAGTAGAGGTTTACGAGGAATTAGCAGGAGTTCATGAGGAGTGATGAGCACTCCTTACCTAATATTTTAAGTTATTGTATGGCATTCTCTGTAAATAATTAGTGTTGATGTATGTTTTTTCACTCTTTGTTTAACATGTATGTGTCATGTATTTTTGTGCACACTTATATTAATTGAGTGGTTTTCAGTCCTGGTCCTGGTCCAGTGCTGCTGGTTTTCATTCTAGCCGTCTAATCAACAAACAGCAGTAGACTACTCTCGGGCCGGAGGACCAGGGTTGAGAACCACTGCATTCATTAAAACACAAATTCCGATGCACATTTTCTCGTCATTCTGCCGATGCAGATTTCTAAAACAAAACAATAGCCACCAAAACACTCCTTTTGTTACAGGGTCCATTTTGTTATTTCATTTGAATGCACGACAAGTCGTTTTTACGACTTGCAATCTCGGAAGTAAGAGTTTACGAGGAGCACATGAAGGCGGCAGAAGCGCCACACCTTACGTTTCGATCAACAGTCCACTTCAAAAAGGCTGCTATCTCTCTCTCCATGACGGTGTGCAGTGTGCACCATGGAGTCTGGCCTGTACTAAGACATAAGTATAGGACAGACTACTTTAACAAAGCTTGACCCAGTTGTGACAGCTGATGAACTGAGAAATGTCTGATGAGCTGAGTGAAAATAGGCTTCAGAATTTCAGGCTGCACAAAGCAAACTGCAGCAAGCTAGAGTAGAACAGGCGCACGCACGCACGCACACACACACACACACACGCACGCACGTACGCACGCACGCACACACGATCCCTCTCACCAGCTGTGTGTGCATTTTATTTCCAGAAGATGGCGACATCCTACTCCAGATTATGTTCTTTGTTGAAAACTGCCCAACCCTGGCACACACACACACACACACACACACACACACACACACACACACACACACACACACACACACACACACACACACACACACACAAACAGAATGATTGAAAATAAATTGAAGTTGATTATCAAAACAATTATATTTTCTCCATAACTGCACCCAAAATCTGCATGATGCATATTCATATTCATAATTACAACAGATGTGTACACTGGTACTTGTGCACATATGTAAGAACCTAACATGCACACACAGCCACATGCATACATGCACACACAAGCACCTCACATGCTCACACTACTGCACAAATACATGCACACAAGCACGTGTGGACACACAAACGCGTTTTATTTATGGTGAAAGGACAGTGACCACCCATTGTCCACCTGACCAATTCAATCAGCACCATTTGGATGTTCATGTTTCTTCTCGCTCTCATTTTCTGTCACTCACTCATTCACTCACTGTCTGGGCTGTAGTCCAGGTCACTTCGCCGTAGTAATCTGTAGTAGTCTGAGAGTCACTCTTATATCTTCCATTTCCTCAACTAGACACAATTTTGGCAACTTACTCTGAGCCTTACAGTGGTTTCAGAGTGTACTTGTGGTGCTGTTGTTCTGAGTGGCTCTGTTATTTAGTCTCAACAGCAGTCCTTTCCCCAAAGGTGTGAGATCTCTTGGGTTAGCAGGATTTCCTCTGTGGGATAAGAAGACCAATCAATCAATCAATCAAAAAAAAAGTTGTTCTGCAACGTTAGAGAGAGAGAGTGTGTAGCCTACAATAGTATAGCACTGTGTGAATAAAAAAAACTAACAGTAAAAGGATGTTCAGTAAGCTTGTGGCACTTAAGTACTTGAAGCAGAGCTTTATTGCATATCTAATCATTTCTGGATTGGAGCATCAACAAAATACTCAGTCACTCTTCTCTGTATACAGTAACTCCATGAAATGTGGAGATCAACAAAGCTTACACCCAGCCAGATCAAATTAAAATGATGACAGTGCTACTCAGCTATGTTTTTCAGCAGAATTGAATACACTGCACATAAAGAGTAATGGAGAGGCTGCACCAAGTTATTTGTGTTGGGATAAAGCACAATACTGAGACCTCACACAAAAATGTCCAAAATGAGACCAAGAACGAGATACATTTGTTTTTAGTTTGAGACAAGACCAAGACTTTCAAAATACGGTCTTGAGATTGGACTCATGACCAAGACAGGACTCGAGCACTGCAGCCCTGCTTGTCACTAAGTGCGTAACTCTGAGGCAAATAGCCATACTGACATACTGTAGACATAGCCACATGAAATAAACAGAATGACATACTGTACTACTATGTAGTCATAGCCACATGAGATAAACACATTGACCTACACTGTACATCCACAGCATAACAATTCTCACTCAGAGAAAACTAAATGCAGAAGAGAAAAGAGGGCAATGTGAGAATAGTGTGATAAAGCAGAGAGCAGGAGAATAAAGAATGAAAGAAACAGGGGGAAGCGGCAGGGGGAAGTGTGTGTGTGTGTGTGTGTGTGTGTGTGTGTGTATGACAGAGAGGGAGAACAGAGAGAGACATAACATTAAAAGGACAGCAAATTCACTGTGAATTTTCACATGGCCAGATGTTGCTCATTCATAATGCATTGATAACTTCAAAGAGAGAGTGTGTGTGTGTGTGTGTCTGTGTCTGTGTGTTTTTGTGTCATTGCGTTTGCATCCGCCACTAGCTTGTCACCTTGATTTAGACATTATTTGTGTGCTCTTGTCCTTTGGGCAGCAACAAAATCCCTCCACTTCTGTCTGTCTCTGGCCATCTTCTCCACGGTTCCCCAACTCTGTTTGTGGTGTTGCATCTCTCTCTCAGTGATCCTGTTATTTTGGGCCTCCCTCTCTTTCGTTTACCCTCTGGGGTCCAATGTAATGCTAATTTGAGATTTGCTGTGGACTCCATTCTAAGCACATGCCCAATCCAGGTCCACCGGTGTCTCTTTAGTGTTGTATTGTATGTATGTCCTCTTGCTGAGTGATTCTGAGAAGGTTGTTGTTGGAGATGGTGTTTGGCCAGAAGATATGCATGATTTTTCATAGGAATGATGTATGGAAGGTAGATAATACACAGCTTTGGTATATACAGTTTGGTTTTGGAGCTGTATTGGTTGGATTTCCAGATTTGTTTTAGTCTTGTGAATGTTGCATGTGCTTTGTTTACCGTGTGAATGTCTTGGCTGGTACCCCCATCATGGTAAATGGTGCTTCCTAGGTATGTGAAATTATGGGTGTTTTCTATGATCTGTTCATTAATTCTTATTGCTTTTGGTGTATTGATATTGATGGGCATGACTTTGGTTTTACTGCAGTTGATCACTAGTCTGACTTGTTGCCCATAGGACTGGAGCCTCTCTGTTTTTTCCTGTAAGTGGTGATGTGTATGTGAGAGGAGGGCTAGATCATCAGGTCTTCAAGGGTGGAATAGAGTCCATCAAATTCCTCTCGCCTGATTTTCTGTTGTTTTCCGCATGACCCAGTCTATGGTGAGGTTGAATAATAGTGTTGACATTACACATGAAGTGAACTTCATCTGTGAGTTTATTACAGTATTAGACTCTTCAGGTATTGATTGCTGTGTGCACATTGATTAATGAAAATAGGGTCCAATTTGTTCTTTCTAATAGATAGCACTTAAACCACAAAAGCGCCAATCCTCGAATACCAATGTAGTTCTCATGATGACCTGAGAGTATAGCCGACGGTATCAAAGGCTGTGCTCAGGTCGAGTGGTAATATCACTGAGGTTGAATCAGAATCAATAGCAAGCAGGAGATCATTGATCACTTTGTGAGTGCAGTTTCAGTAGAATGAAAATATCTAAAACCCAATTGAAACAGTTTAAATAAATTGTTATTGGACAGGTAATCAATAAGTTGGCTGGCTATAATCCTTTCTAGTATTTTGGAAAGGGGAGGTTTGGGATCAGTCTGTAGCTCTGAAGGACTTCTGGATCAAGGTTTAGTTTTTTGAGAAGCGGCTTAATCATGGCTGCTTTAAAAGTATATTTCTAGGGAGTGGGTCACGCATGCAGGTCGTGGGTTTTGAGGGCAGTACTAACTTTAAAAGTGTCTAAGGAAACTAATTTGAACCGCTAGAGTACACAAGTAGCCTGAGAAATATCAAGTTCTATCCAAGGGGGGGACAGCATCCTGATTGGAGAGCATATAGTGATCTCACCTCTAATTAGTGTGATCTTACCAGTGAAAAATGTCATGAAGTCATTGGCAGAGAACGGAGAGCCATTTGTAGGGGAATATTTTTGAGTGAGTTTCGGTGTCAAATAGAAACGATATGGGCTGTTTTTATTGGCATTGATTAGCGAAATATGCTTTTTTGGCTGCATGCGTTTATAGTTCAGTAGGGGTGTTGTGGGCCTAATTCAGCAAAACATCTGTGATGTCAGGCACCCATTTGGAAACCCTAATGACTGTCAAGTCATATGCTTTTTGGCAGTAGTGAGATAATTGTCAATATCCAAGCTGCTTCTGCCATACTGACAGGAGATAGTCCTGTCAGTATGGGAGACTAGACACAACACCAGCACCTGAATAAGACTACAGTGCCCAGGAACTGGCGCAGAGAGGTTAGCCCTGGGCCAACCTGCTATCCTGTGCCAAAGCATGGGTCACTGCCTGCCATGCATCAGACAACACTTAGAGAGGGCAAAGAGCGGGTCTGGATGCACTAAAATAGATGTGGCAAACTATTTGAGGTGTTAGATTTCTGTGAAACACCCTGAATGCCCTGAGCAGAGGCCATGGGGAAAACCCATTAACAGGAATTTGATATTAGGAGGCTCCTTGTTCACAATTTGGGAGGTGAGATTGCAAGTTGATATTTCTAATTCATAAGCCCCTTGGCTTTTTAATCTCACCTACATACTCTCCCTCTTTTATCTGTTTTTTAAAATCATGTTATGTGTGCAAATAAACAATTGCTGGAGAAAGAAAGCTGGAACGCAATTAAAACAAATTTGATCAGAATGTTAGATTGAGGTTGGCTACTTACAGTACCCTTTGTTAGTTCAGTTAAATAGTGTACTCTAAAATTATTTGAAACTTTGTTTAAAGATGAGGCAATAAACAACACAAGTAATGAGCTACATATTTTTTGTTCCTAAAAGTTTAAAAATCTTATACTTTTTTAACATACTTTTAAAAAGTATGTGTATCTCTAGTGCAAGAGAGTGCATAGACATTTTGACAGGCGGGGCGAAACAACAAAGGGCACTCATGCACCAAAAAAGATATTTGGGGAGGGGCAGAGTAGGGTACATCTTTTCAGCCTTCTGGTGTTTGGATATTCTTACATGCTCATTAGTGTTTCTCAATCTGTCTGTATTATATTCCCTCCTGTGATTTATGTAATTTGGCAATTTGTCAACTACATACCACCATGCTTCATATTTCTTTACTTGCAAAAATCACTCCTCTTTTCCTCCACTACCTCCTTCTTTCTTCATGACCCAGAAACTTAAGATGCTCTGGAAATCTCTGGAGTATGTTCAAGTGTTTCCCTTCCAGGATGTAAATTAGATTGCTTGACATGTGGCCCGCAAAGCCCAATTAATTGCCATGTTTTTCAGATATGAGATGATTGAATGTTTAATGAGGAAAACATAATTTTTTGAATTTAATTTATTTATAAATAGAATTGATTGATAACACTTAAAAAAAAAAGTTAATACATACTAAATAAAAAGGACCCTTTAAAGTGACACTGAAGCTGTCCCAATTTCCCCCCCACTCTTGGCCTCTCCTTCCTTCCTTTCTTCCTCTCCTCTAACTTCCTTCCTGGTAAGAGACAAGTGGTAATTGAGGGAGGAAATGATGATGATGCACTCTGGTAACCTCTTTCAGCCAGAATCACCACATCCTCATGGAAGTGCTACCCCCAAATTTTCCGTAGCCATAATGTTACATTTCATTGTTATGCGGACGATACCCAAATCTACCTACCCATTAAGCCTAATCTCTCTGCCTCTTTCGCCTCTCTGCCTCATCTGTTTTCTTATGTCATTGTCTATGTTACTGTCCATTCCACTGTTTGTCCCGGCACCAATTGCACGCTCAGCCGACTCTTTGACTTGGCCCACCCAAGGTTTCTTCCATTTCTTTTCCTAATAAGGTTTTCTTGGAAGTTTTTCCTTGTATGCTTCCAGGGTCTAAGGTTGGTGGTGCCGGGTAGGTTAGGCTATGTAGAATAGGTAGGCTTGCTATGTCTTGTGCTTTGTTCTGCTTCCCTGTGTTTGTCTTATATCATTCTGTTGTACAATTGATTGTTGTTCAGTTAGATCTAGTTAGGCTCATTCTCTGTAAAGTCCTTTGAGACATGCTTGTGATAAAGGACTATATAAATAAATTAACTTGAACTTGGAAGTATAACTCTCCAACACCTTTTATAAAAGTAGTCATTTTTTAATTAATTTTCATTTAAGGCAATCCAATACAAAGCATTTCACAACCCACCGTATGACAACGATCATGTACAATAAAAACCTGTTAAAAGGAAAATGGCGAATCATGCAAATTAGAAACCCAAGAGATATAAACAACAAAGATAAAAAGGGAGATTAGACAAAAACAAGATTTAAAAAACTTAACTGAACATGCTAATTAGCTACAGTTCTCACCACTGGTGAGATAGAATTTCAAGAAATGTTCGGAGAACAGAAAATTGCCAGGCACAAGAGAAGAAATAGCAAACGGTCCACAGAGCTTGCTGCCATGTTTGGCACTAACATGCATGTAATCCGGTTGGGCTGGTCATTATTTTACAGGTGCATGGCACTGTCTACAAAACACTCATTATACCCCGTGTTTAAGTATAGATGCAGTCAATCCATCATACCTACAGATCACGGTTTGAAGGGGAGATGATGTCACCATATTGACATCGACAGCAGGAATGATGGCTTATCATACACATTCCAGAAGAAAAAGAAAATCTTCAATACAATAATATCCCCAAAAATATATAAAACATATACAGTAAAAGCACTCCTCTCAAGGATAAAGTGCTGTTGGGATCAATATGCAAACCAACTGTTACATACACTTTACAGTCTAATTTAGGTCCACACCCATTTATGTTTTCAGTGTTGTTCTTTCATCTACCCCTTACACTACACACACATGTACAAGCAAATTACAGTTTATTGTTTTGGCCACCATTAACACATTTTCTTTCCACCACCTAAGAACCATACTTTTGAATACAATGGGAGGACTAGATGATATGGACTGACTGCCTTTCACATTATTAAGGCCTTTGCTGAGGATGTTAAGTTATGTTTGCTATATTACAGACATTTGGACAGAACCTTTTCCTCTCAGCTTAATTCTGTTTCTGCCTAACTTTGTCAGATCAAAGGGATAGGACACCTTCCACTTTAGCCTTCCTCTGCCTACGGCGCAATTTTGGAAAAATGGGGGGAAACAAACATTATGCAGTGCAACGTCAAGATTATGACCAGCATGTATGTGTTTCATTATAAGATTGTAGACAGTCAAGTCCACACACTGTACACTCCCAAAGGTGTATTTTATTAACACCACTAAGTGATGTTTTGAGCTGTCATGATCTTCAATGCTTTTTTCATTATGAGATTGCCATGAACATTGATTAACAGCTGAAAAAAGTGAGTTTAGGGTGTCCTATGCCTAACAAATGATAGCTTCTGTAGGAGCAGAAAGGCTATTGATGTAGCCAACATACTATGACAATTGTAAACAACAATCAATGAGAAAGTATGTGAACTGGAAAGAAATATCGCAATTGTGAGTAGACATTAAACAGTCACCAAAATTGGAGTGGTATACTGTATTATTCTGTGCTTTTATCCTAAAACTATCTCTCTCTTTGAATGGTTAAACTACTGTATGTACCCTGTGTGCTTACTGTCTGATAATAGAAAAACCTCCCATTGTTTTACATGGAACATAACATCTCTTATCATTTCTGATGTGTATTTTCATAAGGCAACACATCATGGGAACGTCAGGGACTGTTGTTTTTATAACATTGTGCAAGGATGCAGGGTACACCCAAAATTACCATCTTTTTAATTGATACTGTAAAATTGGATTGGCTGCTTGGAAGCCAGTTTGTTTCTTTTTGGCTTATTTCTTTCTCATTGTCACACCAAACTGACCTTACAGAACCTGGCTTCATAGCATGCTAGAGAAAGCCTAGCTAAACTTATCACAAAAAAGAAATGGGTAATGCTATTGTGCAACATCCTGTCTGATGGGAATTGATCCTTACTTGATGAGAACCTCAAACAAGTCTATATCAAACACGATGGATTTTAAGGTGGATTGCAACTGAACTACAAAATATTTTTAACTGGCATTAAAAACTGTCCTCCTTTGTTCAAAGATGATCCTGTAGCAACACTCAAAGGGATTAAATATGCTGAACCTGGTGTTAACATAACCATATTTATAGTACTTGGTGTAGAGGAGAGACAGGTTGTCTTGTGCTTTTATAAATATTTTGTAATCAGTTCAAAATAATTGTTGACCACTCCAAAGAGACCCAAAATGGTTTAAAGTTTATGGTACTCAAATACAAATTGCCATGCCACTTTGAATAACATTCGAGAATAAATACTGGAATATGGGGAATTGAATTATCATACATTATACAACATGCTTTTATAAACATTTACTTAATAAGGAAGAGAGGAGTTGATGCATCATGGTATGAGTAGCCTTATTAATGTTCAAAGTAATAAAACAAACTGCAAACTACACACTTGTAGTTTTTCCTCCATCATATTTGATGCAATAGCAAATATGGAAATAATCCCCAAATACCAAAACAAATTCCAGAAAGGGAAAGGTACCTAAAAATATCACTGTATTAAGCCACACCAATGACTGACGAGCAAGGCTTAGGTCAAAGTTCAAATGAGGGTGCATTTTGTCCTGATACACTTATAGAAACAACCACAGACAGGCACAAGTTTGAACCACAACATGATCTTTTGAACCAACCTGTTGTCAAAGTAGACATGAAACAGTCACTGGCCCATTGTTGATTAAAAGGCTTTCACCTTCCGGGTACATCAACAAAAGTTTGCAGTCTCTCTTCAAGAGAAACTAGACGAATGGATCAATCACAAAAAACAAAAACGAAACGCTGCTCCAATAGTCACTGGGAGGATACGGCACAAAATTTAACGCCCATTTCCTAGTCTGTCACCTCCTGTTTACACCAAAAACAGGAGGTGGAGAGTTCCCACTGGATTCTGAGGGGCTGCTGCATGCTGCCTCCTGTCAGTCCTCAGTCAACGCGAAGAGGAGGGGGTCAGATCTGTGTGTGGTGGTGTGTGTGTCCAGGTGGTGTGTAGGGGGGTGGCGCCGGGTTGGGTTTGATCCCTCGGCTCTTCATGTAAGAGATGAACTGGTCGGGGATCTCTGCTAGCACATCTTTAGCGAGCCGTGCCATGCTCAACACATGGTTGCCTGTCCGGTCCATATAATCTCGGAAGGGAACAAACTGTGAGGCAGAAAAGAAGGGACTATAAATACTGGACTATAAATGTGCTTTTGCAAATGAATAACTTCACCTAAATTATCATGTGGATGAAGAATGGCGTGATTTGACAAATAATCCAAAATGTTAAACTTGTTAATTTTATGCTCTAAATACTAAAATCATCAAACTCTTGATAGGCCCTGAGGAAAAATTAGGTGAACCATTTTAACCTTAACCATAACCTCATTTGACAGCATACAGTTTCCTCTAAAGGTTGGTTCGGCCCTCACAATGCCATCTAAGGATTTCTTGTGGATTGTTCAAAATGTTGTATTGATTCATGTAAAGCTCACAGTAGTTCTTTACAATGCATGTCAGTGGGCTTTGGGCAGCAGGGTGGCATAATGAGTGGAGAGACCATATCTGAACCAGAGGGCCCTGGTTCAAGCCCTCATGTTGGTAAGCATTCACCAGCTCCTACCAGCTTCAGGATGTTGTTCTGTAGCTGACCCTGCTTTCTGAACTCCCTGAGGAGCAAACAAAAAGGGGTACGCGAAAAGAGAATTTTCCTACAGGGATCAATAAAAGTATTGATGTAACTAAGTCCTTCAGAAAACTCAAATGGTGCTGCATTGATATTTAGCACAGCGACTAAGTTCCAACTCTGAGCAAGCAAAAGAGCTCAAAGCTATCATGCTACTGTCATCATACTTTAAAAGGACACCTGGTAAAATCAGTGCTCATTTGCTATCTTACAGAATTCAATAACAGTGGTTAGCACTGTCGCCTCACAGCAAGAAGGACCGGGGTTTGATTCCCAGTCCTGACCCTGAGTTTATGTTTCTCCCTCTGGCTTCTTCCCACATTCTAAAGACATGCAGGTCAGGTGGATAGGAGACTATAAATTGCCCATAGGTGTGAATGTGAGTGATTGTCTGTCTATCTGTGTTAGCCCTGTGATGGACTGGCGATCTGTCCAGGGTGTTTCCCTGCCTTCCATCCAATGCATGCTGGGATAGGCTCCAGCCCCTGCACAGGAATATGCGGGTAAAGAAAATTAATGAATTCAACAGGGAGACTAGCTTTGAGAAACCCCACTACTGGAGGGCCCATGTACAGCATGAAACATAGTGGCAAAAGGACAGCATTTTGTATTATTTGTCATATCACACCATCCTTTACCCATGCTACAACTCACTCACTTACTTACTGATTATCTTTTTGTCACTAAATAAATAAATAAATATCAAGATAGCTAGCTAGCTAAATAAATAGATGTAAGAAGACAAAACATTTAACATTTAATCAGACTTTCTACAGACAAGATAGCTTTTCTGTCTCAAAATACTAAAACTTAAATCAGACTGGTCAAACTAAGCCAAACTAAGGATTAGACCATGAAATACATTTAGGGAACTGGTTGAAAATGTTCAAATTGCAGATAAGGTGACTGGAGGGGACTTTATAGGCCCAATCTACAATCAGAAGACAGTGCTGTTTTTAGCCACACTTAACATAAGCAAAGGCACTGTATGTTGGAAGTGTTTTTGCAGAACCGTGTGCCTGTGAAAGTAATTTGTGAGTTAATTGTTGACTTACAGTAATTGTGATTCTGTATTGTGAGGCAACTGTTTGAAAGCGTCACTAACTCTCAGTTTAAAAGTGTATCTCTTGGTTTTTATTCCGTAAATCCCAGTATGTGCTGCAGGTGTGCCAGGCAGAGAAATATCAAACATCAAATCTGAAACATTTCTGACTCAGCCAGATGTTATCGAGCATGTCAGTGTATGAGTTGGTTGTAACAGCTTGATAGTTCTGTGAGTGACACAAATGTGGTCCTGCTGTGATGCATTATATCAAAATGTTTAACATGCTTATCTCCATGGGAATATAGGGGAGCCTCACAGATGTCATAATCTGTTGCCAACATATGGTGTTTTAAGACAAATAGGCATTTGTATGTACCAGCACAAGAGATATGTATGTAAAACGTATAATATGACAATATTTACTGTAGATCCTTATCTGGTGGCCACAGACTAGACAAACTCAAACTTGAAACGTGTTTATCAATTTCAATATCGACTAGGCAGTACAGGAATGTTCCTTTATAGCCCCATCCCTTCCAAAAACATGGGCAGATAGGATACAGTTGGCTTGTCTGCCTCCTTTAAACTGGACGTTTGGTCACTGTCAAGATTCCTAGGAGTAATTCTGTGAAGCTTGATAGCAACAGGCTCTGACTTTGTTGGCAGATGAAAACTCAGACACCACACTATTGTATTTCTGTTGCATTGCAATTAAAAGCCTGTTTTTGGTTCCATAAGCAGCTGTACTCTAGATATGTGCAGTGATACAGTCAAAGGTTATTGCATGCTGTAAAGGGCAGTCACCTGAACAATGTCTCTCTCTGCCAGCTTCCCTCGGGATGAGATCCTGATGTCATCACCATCCAGCTCCACCATAGCTTGAAGACACAAGTACAGACACGCACGCACGCACGCACGCACGCACGCACGCACGCACGCACGCACGCACGCACACACACACACACACAAGTGACAAGTAAGCAAAGAAAGCTGCCTCTAAGAGAGAGACAAGTTTGATATCTACTGGACTATAGCTCATGATGCCATACCTTTTGCTTTAGCAATGGTACAAGAGTGAGGATGCTCTGCCACATTTCTCATCTGTCTTTATAGCATGTCTAATAAACTAATAAGTCCCTTATCAGGGTCTCTGTGCAATTAAGACACAGTACTTACTACTCTCAACACTACAAACCCAGCAATTAACCTCAGCCACTATGCCTGCATCCACCTACGCCTGCCCTCCTGAATCAAATGAGTTTGTTATTTTCTCTCGGGTATTTCTCTGGATTACTGCCAGAGAGGTTAGTGCTGACAATAACAGTACCAGGCTGTGAGTTGTATAAATTAAAATTTAAAACATGGCTCATGTTTTAATCAATTAGCAGACTTTATTAATGTAGATGGCAAAAACAACTAATTGTTGAGTGAGTTTTAACCAGTTTCTCCACAGCACTGACCGGACAGTTTTATTTTAGGGCTGTTACATATTTAAATATTCATTTGTTACATGTCTAAACTGCTAAATGACCTGAACGTGTAATAATTAGATTAATGCAGCCGTTAAAAAAAAATCACCATACCGTCAAACTCAGCCTGACCCACTCCAACTATGATGATGGACATAGGGAGTTTGGCACCCTGCAGAGAATCAAAGAAAACCAGTGAGCATCTATCCAACATGGTAAAAGCTTGTTAGTGTGACATGTACTGACTCTTAACATTGTTCTCTCTCTCTTCCTCACTTTCTCTTACTCAGAGCAAAACATGCGCACGCACACACGCACACACACACACACACACACACACACACACACACACACACACACAGGCCCTTTCCTTCCATTCAAGAGAGGAGAGAGAAGTTTGTCCTTATTACCATTGACCTGTACTGCTCATTACATCAGACTGTGTGGCAGTTACATGCTCACCGAGGTAGGTTACAATGTTCTCTATCACCCTTTAACTAGCTGAACGTCCATTAAGTATGAATAGGCCTCCAGAGAGAGAGAGAGAGAGAGGGTGAGACAGAGACTGGGAGTCAGAGAAAGTGAGAGAGACAATGAGATGCTAATGCGTGCCAAGCACTTTCTTACAGACCAGTCCTCAAGAAAATATCAAACTAAGACTAATTGTTACGAAATGAAAATCAGCATCAAAGTTACCCTACGAAATGGCCAGGGGAGGCTGTGAATCCTCAACAAAAGCTTGTTGTCTTTTTGTCTCTGTTCATAAGCCCATTCCTTATGTCCCCAAATCCAATGTTCTGCTGTATCAGTGTCCTCTCCTACCTTATCTTATCTGGGAATGACACTCCGTGTTTGCTCAGTGGAGATCCCATTCCATAAAATATTTTCACACACAGATATGATCCAAATGTATCCACAGAATTCCCTGCCTGGATTGACATGGTCTGGAGTTGTAATGCTGAAGTGAAACATTACACCTTCCACGAAAACCGTCTCTTGACAATGCAAACTGTGAGAAGTTGGTTGAGGGTAAAAGGAAACATTTGTCCACAGGGAAAAAGTGGTGAATCTGTTGACAGACGCCTTGATAAGGTCTTACATGGCAGGGGATGGATGGCGGCATTTGTGAGCTGGGAGAGGAGAGAGAGAGGAGGAGGTGCCAGCTTCAATCACCACAGCGACCATCCTCAGTCGCCCTCCCGGCCACTCCCACGCCACACTTCAAGTCAGATAACACTGCAGTCATTTTCATAACTGTAAAGGTTAACTGTCACTAAGCCAAAACAATAAAATTGATGGAAAAACAATGAAATCAATTAATTATACAAACGGCAAAGGACAAGAGAAGGAAAACAAGCACGTAATTTGTGATAAGCTGTGACCAACTTGACATTTGGAGAAAGACCAGGCCAGTCAGGACGTTTGGAAGGTGTGTGTGTGTGTGTGTGTGTGTGTGTGTGTGTGAGTGAGAGAGAGAGAGAGAGAGAGAGAGAGAGAGAGAGAGAGAGAGAGAATTCAGTGTAATCAGTCAGTTTTGACAAGTATTCATTTTCATGATGATCAATGCCAAACAATAGGTGGTCATTTTATAAATTGCCATGCCTTCCCTGTACGGCGCCACCACCGGCATGCACATTCGAGAATTAGGCTGCAACTGTTTAAAAGAGTGTAGGCCTACATGTTTTGGGGGAAGCCAGCAGGAAAAATATAGTAGTGCTAAATTGACTCACTCAGGATTAGAGCCCAGTATCTCTGGTGTGGCAAACCAATACCAATCAAGCTAATCTCAAAGTGATATAACAAGCAGGCTCATAGAATCTTTCTAGCTGTATCCTTCAATGGCACATGCACAGTCAAGTTTTTTGACATTTTTGGTACCGACCAACCAATCAGAGTGACTTATACTAGCTGCTGGTCGCAGCTAAAAATGCAAACACATCTATGAAACATATGCACATACAAATGCCAAATGTTTCCCTTTTGGCAGTTGGAAACAAATAATGCAACCAAATCAGTTTTCTTATTCCCTTAGCAGGATTTTTAATTGTTCTACATCTGAGAAAATGTGGGAGTCTTATCAATATAATTAAACTGTTGAGATACTCTGATTGACTTGTATTATGTACAGCTAAATATTATTTTGTTTAAATTCTGCTTGAGTGACAGTGACTGCATAGTTGGTGTTGTCTGGCAGGCCATATTAGAGTCTCTTGTTGTAATTTCCAGATAGATGGCAACATGAATACTCAATGTGAAAGCTGTTATTATGTGTTAGACTTTTATTTTTATTTATTTACATTTGATTTGTTTATTTGTGTAATGAGTTTTCTGTAGTCACTTATTTTCACAAAGCAGTTATAACAAGTGCATTTTTATTTCTGGGACAAGATAAATGTACCGTGGCAAATCAGGCAACCTCTTTTGCCACAGGGATGAGCAGTTTATGTCGACGCCATCTCAGCCGGAACGCATCAACGTGATTATCAGTGTTCAACACAACTCCTGTCAGTTCCTGTCCTCCCACGCACATGCACACACAAACACTCACACACATGCAGGCGCATAAACATGCACGTGTGTGCACAGTCACACACAACCACACACATCACAACAACAAATGCCACCAAAAATAACCTGGCAATCCACCATGCCCCACTTGTGCCATCCCCTGCCACCTTGACTGGCAGGCGAGATCCACTCTAATGAGACAACAAAACAGAGTGTCAATCAACACGCATTACCACGACAACCTGCTCTGGATGTACTGCTTAAATCCAAATGCTGTGCATGTGCATCC
>OMLI01025062.1:15455-27031 GCA_900302605.1 Rondeletia loricata | reverse complement strand
AGGGACAGTGCATATTAATAAACATTTCTGTAAATATGCCAGAGTTAGCCAAAAGGCTAGTTTACATCTGTAGTCCCTGGCCAGATGTTACAATAGGCACCCTAAAAAAAGAACAAAACAAAACAACAGCTTGTAAAAAAGAAATAATACACTCTTTAAAAACAGAACATTTTGGCGCTTAGTGGTAGAGCATCATTGAGAGTTACAGAATTATTTATCATTGCTGTTGGGGGCAAACCCCTTAAGTTCAGTCCTGGTGAATTTTACTTTTCAACGCTTTTACATAAATTGAAATTTATGTGGTATTTAATGTTCCCGTAGGAGCAATGGAATTCTTTCAGAATCAATTGTATTACTACTCCACAAAATTGCATGGTCGTTAATCTGAAAAAAACATTTCTTAAATGTGTAGCATTTGTTTAACATCAATATATTCTTGTCAAATTAATTGTGATATCTTGGTATAATTACTGTAAACAAATGAGACCATGGTGGAGATGATTGTTAGCCTCTATCTCATGGCAGTGGTATTATTAGTGTTAGTGTTTTCGAAAATTAACACCACATTTCCCATAAACCTTGTTGCTTCCTGTCACAAAGCGACCCCCCCCCCTTACTCTTTTGCTTTACTGAAGAGAATAAACATGTTGCAAGTGATTTTTCCATTGGCCTTTCACTCTGCCTTTGCCAGAAACTCTGAAAGCTTTATCTCTGTTTACGCTGGAAGAACAGTGCCCTCTTCCTGTTTTGTGCCATAAAGCAATCCAGCAGATTTCCTGCGAAATCCGACCTGGTGTCACACAATGTAAAATGCAGTGTAGAGGCCGACAGAGACTGCCAGTCTTCTTGGCGATGCCGTTGTTTGTTTATGGTAATTACTCTAATGGCTAAAAATAAATGTGTAATGATTTATTGATGTTAAAATCCTACACGTTAAATATCACTGCTCTCAGTACCGTGAAAGGTTGACTTTTTGGAAGTTTTGTGGAGGTTTTCCTTCAACAAGGGCTATATGCAATGTCATTCTTAATGTCATGCATATAATCAGTCTGTAACAGGCATGGCAGATATGATAACCTAATTATGGACCAATGAGAGGGTCCCTGTGGCTGGTTGGCCGTCAGCACATAGAACCGATCTAAAAGGCAGGCAGGAAGGAAGGTGGGCGGCAGGAGAGACATGAGCTGAATTCTGAGTCCGTCCCTGGTCGTGTGGAGAGTCGAGGGGTGCTAGCAGTGCTACTGTCATCACCCAGTGTGTCCATGTGACAATTAGACAAGCAGCCAGTCATGTGGGAAAGGAAAAGCCTTCCATGTGATCATGGGGAAACTCAAAACAGTTATTTGATTGTGATTGTGACTGTGTTGTATTGAGCAAGATCGAACACGCTGGTGGGAGAGTCATCATCATCATCATTGTTGTTGTCATCATCAGTTATAGTAGTAGTAGTATTAGTAGCAGTAGAGGTAATAGTAGTAGTAGTAGTAGTAGTAGTAGTATACAGATTCTCTAAGCCTCTTGCCTGAGAATATGTGTGTCTGTCTCTATGTTTTGTATAAACATGGATTCCAGTTGTCTGTTTAAATTGGAGGGAGGATCCATTAACTGGTTTGACAACATTGCCTGACTGACTACAACCAGACCAATAGCAAACAACTTGTCATTTTTGTTGTCATAATTTCAGCTCTAAATTCTTATCATTTGTAGGATTGTGGATCGACAAGGATAGTTGGGAATACGAGCCTCTGTCTTGAGAATTCCCAGTGGAATCTAAGAACCCCAAACAGAAAGTACTTAGCGTGACTGAGGGTAAGACTCAACAACATAGCCGGGAGATGGGGGTCGCTGGAGTGATTGCCGGGAGGATTGTACAGAATGTGGGGATGGGGGCACAGGGGAGGCGAATTTAAGGGCATTCAGCAGGAATCGCGTCCCAGTACTGCCAAGTCGCATCAGCAATACTGCCACAGCATCATCGTCAGTACTGTGTGCATGTGTGTGTGCATGTGTGCGATGGGGGAGGGAGGTCCATACAGTAAGTGGGCCAAATTAAGGTTATCTCCATCACTGCATATTGTGTAGCACTAAAATAAAATGGAAATATTCACCACCTATTCATTCTGAGTCATTGCATCTTTTGTCCTCAATGCAGGGAATCAGATTATTTGCCCGTTGCAAAACTAAATATTTTATCGCACCCTGGTCTAGCACCTCTGAAATGGGGGCAGGTCGCGCTGCTGCTGTGAGGCAGTGAAAAGGAGGACACTGTTTTTATCTGGGTGTGGAAGATCTCACTCAGTGGTCGTGAGGCAGGAGGTTCACAGTGCCTTGATCCGCACTAAAAGCTCGACGCAGGTTGAGATCCATGTCTGGTATAAGAGATGTAGGCGATAGATAGGAGAAGAAAAACAGACAGGAGGAAAGGACAGGTGTCGTTAGAGAACTACAGAATAGTGGGAGGGATGGAGAGGAAGGGATCAACGATGCTACACTGAGGAATATGAGTCCTGTTCATTTGACTTCTGATGGAGGGAGAAGGGCCCACTGCAGCTGGAAGGGCCAGTCATAGTTTAACTGCTGGAAGTATAGATGATTACCCAGCAATGCAACCTGCTATATTAGAGTGAGCATCTGCCAAAGGGAGTGTAGTATACATTTATTTGATATTCTATGGTTCATAAATTTCTGTTTATTCGTTCAATTAGATTAGGGTCAGTTGCGCTTTAGTGCCACTTCACCAGCAACTATCAGGCGTATAAAATTATGTTACACCGTAAAATCATGCTAATTTTAGAATTTACCTGTAAAATAAATTTCTTGTCACGCATTTATTGTAATAGTCATGAGGTATGATTGGGTACGAAGATGAAATTACCTTCTTTGTTCTAATGTGTGTTCCCTCATATTTTTGCAGGCCTGTTGGGCAGCGAGCGTTTCAGAGGCTTTTCCCAGAACTATAGCACCCTGCTGTTGGAAGAGGAGGCTGGGCGGCTGTACGTGGGAGGGAGAGGAGCTTTGTACGCGCTCGACACCTCCAACATCTCCACCCATGGGAACCTCACGGTGAGTGCCAAGATGCTGCAAGCTTCTTTTACAGTTCACCACGTAATTGCTCCTGTTGCAGTGAAACAGCGAACCCCATTTCACAAGTTTTCTCCTATTTCCCAAGTGTTAAAGGAGGGCAAACTAATAATAGCCTTGAGTAGATTGAGCAAATCCCATTGTGTTCCTCCAATTTTGTGGATATCGGATTAAATGCACCAGGCATGAATAGAGTCAGAACTCAATTACGTGTTTTACTGCGCAGCCAGAAAATTAAGACGGAAGTGCACTGTTTTCCTCTCGCTCTCCCTCCCTCTCTCTCTCTTTTACTCTTTCTTTCTCTTACTCTCCTCTCTCTTTCTGTCTCTCACACACATACACACTTTTTTCTCTCTCTTTCTCTCTCTCTCTCTCTCTCTTGCTCTCTCTCTCTCTGTATCTATCTACCTATCTATCTCCCTTTCCCTCTCTATTTGGCTAACTGAGTGGTCATTACTACCCCACATTGTTTGCAGATTGATTGGGAGGTGTCCCCTGAACAGAAGCAGCAGTGTCTAAATAAAGGCAAAGACAATCAGGTAAAACGCTGCAGCACTGTTTGCACACACACTCTAATTTAGCCAGTTCTTCTTGTTAGAACACGTGTAGTCTTTAATTAAAATTGTTGTATTCGTTGCATTTATTGAGTAATTATTGGAAAATGTCAGTAAAATAGTTCTGCTTTGTGATGTGCAAATTGCTTCTAATGGCAGTGTATAATCTTTTCACTCGAAAAATTTTCCACATCCCTATAACCCAGAAAATTAAACAGGAGTTTGAGCATTGAAACCTTAATTACAGGGGCAGAAATTACCCCCATTCACTGAATAATTGCATTGAATAGCCCATGTTTATCTAGTGAATTGATTGGCCTATGTTCTCTAGCCTTGCTTATTTTCGGGCTAGAAATACTCTGTTTTGTTCCCTGTTCCCTGCAGACAGAGTGTTACAATCACATCCGCTTCCTGCAGCGGTACAATGAGACTCACCTGTATGTCTGTGGAACAAACGCCTTCAGGCCCCTCTGTGCTTACATAGTAAGAGCTCATTTGTTTTCATTTCAGTAACCATGTATTCAAATGACAGTTCAAGCTAATAACAGGCAGTTATCCTCTCTCTGTAAGGATGCAGAGCGGTTCAGCTTCTCATCAGGCTTTGAGGATGGGAAAGACAGGTGTCCGTATGACCCAGCCAAGGCATACACTGGCCTCCTTGTGGGTAAGGAACCCACATTTGCATTTAGTCTGTCCTTCATCCAGTGGTGTAGTCAATGCAATATGCAGGCACAGGGAATATGCCCACGTCTCTCCAAGGGCCGTTTGAGGGGCACACAGGGCGACAGCATCTCTCTTGTTAACATTAAATATGTATGCAATAGATTTTACTGTAAAGGAAAACTGAGGAGAGAAATTCTCCCAAACAACCCCATAGTTCAATTTAAACAAATTGATCACTGAGCATGCTGGGATCTAATTACCATTTATAAATATTACCACCATGTTGGGTGTTCCTATTCTTCTTTATCCTCCACTGACACCTCGTCGGTTTATCAGATGGTGAGATGTTCACGGCCTCTCAGTACGAGTTTCGCAGCTCTCCAGATGTGCGCAGGAACTTCCCCTTCCCCACACTCAGGACAGAGGAGGCCCCCACCAGGTGGCTTCTGGGTAGGTACAACATATGGCAAAAAGAAGAAAATACTCTACAAATACACGTAGACATGAATTTTCTGCTCTTTTGTTTTGACTCTGCAAAATACCTGAAGACAGACAATGGTTTGCATGTTATCACTTAAGCTACTCAACGGACTAAACCTCACTGACATTTTGATCCTATCAGATATTTTGCTGTAATACAAAAATGGGTCTACTGGCTCTCAAAATCTCTCATGCAATAGTTGAAATCCCATCTCAAAGTATAAATTATATTAAAAAATGCACTGCAGCTCAAACTGGCTTAGTTGTGACCATTCAATAATACTTAAAAGCTCCATCTAGTATCTGGTTTCCTAGGAGACACTTCCTGGGCTGCTAATAGGTCTGTGTGTGTGTGTGTGTGTGTGTGTGTGCATGTGCATGTGTGCGTGTCTGTTTGTGTGTGTACAGAGGCAGACTTTGTGGGCTCTGTGCTGCTGAAGGAGAGCATCAACAGCTCTATCGGCGACGATGACAAGATCTACTTCTTCTTCACGGAGAGGAGCCAGGAGCAGATGGCCTACCCCAGCCAGACCAAGGTGTCCAGGGTCGCCCGTGTTTGCAAGGTCAGAGAGAGAGACAGTCCTGCAGGATCAATCCAAAATCATATGAATGGTTTTAGAGGGTCTGCCAGGTTTGGAAAGTACACTCAAACAGGGCCAAACCAATATACGTTTAATGGGTTTATATTGCCTGCAAGGTCACAGACGGAAAGGGTCAAAACAAGTACGGAGGAAAGTTGCTGATTATTGGAGTTACCTAAATGGCTGGATTATCAAGGCTTTAGGACACTGATACAGAGCTTAACCATTATTGCATAAATTGATTTATGGGGGTTCTCGGTTCTCGATTTCTGAGCAGAGTTGCCATTCCCCGCTGTTGCCAGGCAAACTAGAAGAAGCCCACCAGCCCCCACCTCCAATGGCAACCCCCCTCTCTCTCTTTCTTCCCATCTCTCCCTCTTCCACTCCTCCTCCTTCTCCTCCTCCTCTCTTTCCCTCTCACCGCATTTCACTCGCGATCAGCGTCTCCCATCCAGACAGCATGCCATTCCTGGAGATTCAGGAGGCTGTTTTCTCTCTCCCTCTCTCTTTCTTCTGTCTTTTTTTGTGCATGATACTATGATTACAGTACACTGTTGTGCTGACATCACCGTTGCATTATACACTAGCAGTCTATCTTCTCTTGATTCTCTCTGAATCAAGAATAATTCATTTCTGGAAATAAGGTCTGGACTCTCTGTGCCTTTCTGTACGGCAGTGGAGTGGAGTTGCTGAAGTAGTACAAACTCAGTGTGAAGTAGGCCACAGCAGCACTTGCAGATGTCAGTCTGGTCCCTCAGCTCAGCCCTGTGGCAACCAGACACCATGGTGGTTGGAGACAGATCCACAGGCGGTGAAGGCACTGGCAGTAGCCTCTGGCCAGAAACCACTGGAGATGTGCCATTTTTTAGTTGCCTAACTAGTTGTGCTCCTCTGTTTGTCCACTCCTCAGCCACTTCATGTCCCATATTCACAGAGTAGGGTGTAAGTTACATGAAAATAAGGTATTTTCAGCAAAACAAAAAACTGAAATCAATACCATTCTGAGAAAATATACGCATGATTCATAATATACCTATCTTTTTTTTACCACTACCTCACTGGTCAGCACTCATTCTCACCACTGATCCACATTCCCCAGCCAAACCCTCTCTGTAGATGTGGCAGCCATTCTCCTGCAGATGCACATGGCATCTGTGTCAGTGCGTCTATCTCTAGGAAGGAATGAATGGCTATACAGTATGTGCTGTGCTCCACTATTACTACAGACACGATACATGTCTGGTAACAAACTGGCTCAAACAGGTCAGGCCTAGGCTAGCCTCCATCATCTGGGAGATTCCATGGGTTAATTTCCCCATAGGCACATCTTTACGGTGCCATGCTGGGATGCTTGACTCTTACTCCCTTAGGGTAATGACATGACAGCATGACAGCACGATGACCCCGAGTGTGCACAATGACATGGAGTGTAATCTATCAGTGTTTGCGAAAAGACAAAACTGGGTTTGTCGACCCATTATTTTCACTGTACTTTCCAGACGCAGGCATTTTTGCTTTAGATATTTACGTGTGTTTTGTTGATTAAAACTACTTTGTCTTTTGTGTGGGAGGCTGAGGCGGGGTAGAGAACATACAGAGCTGTTTGATGAATGATAGATGTCCCTGAAAGACATAAACGAAAAGCGACGAGGCACTGTAATTCAGACAAACAAAGAGAAAAGTAGTCTCCGTCTCTTTTTCTCTCTCCTAAATGAGGTGTGCTAAATCACTCTTTTCGGGAGAGGTTGCATGCAGCCTTGCCTCCCAGCGCTACCGAAATGCAATTAGAGCAAATGTGCTAAAGTAGGCACACTCTGAGCCAGAATACTAACGTTCAGCTCCACTCGCATAAAACTCTATCTCCTACCTCCCTCCTTCTCTCAGTGTGTGTATATTTATGTGTACTCTATGATTTGATGCCTATCTGTATGTAGATCCATGTGCATTGGTGTGTGTATCTTTGTGTTTGTGCATGCATCTATGCTGCAGTTACCATCTATACATAGATGCTTGTCCAGTGGTGTGTATATAAATATGAGAGTGTGTGGGTGTGTGATTTGAAAGTGTACCTGCCAGAGTATATCAGCAGTTAAGTGAGTGACTTTGCTTATCTGTCCACCCTCCCTCTATCCATCCATCCATCCATTGCTCCCTGTCTCCTCTGTCCTCAGGGTGACTGGGGTGGCCAGAGGACCCTGCAGAGGAAGTGGACCTCCTTCCTCAAGACCAGAATGGTGTGTTCTGTCCCGGACTATGAGCTCCACCTCAATATCCTGCGCAGTGTGTTTGTCCTGCAGGGGCGAGAGCCGCACAGCAGCATCTTTTATGGTGTTTTTGGCCTGGAATGGTAAGAGATTACATGGAATTCTGCTTCTTCTACTAGACAGGGTGCTTGCCATTAAATATTGCACTTAGAGTTCAGTGTCTTTCTCTTGGGAGACATTGGCTGTTGTGGAGATCGAACCTGTGACCTTCCAGTTACAGGACAGTCTCTCTAACCAGTAGGCCACCTTTGACCATTGAGAGGTTGAATGAGAAAGTTAAAGAGACCTAGCCAGGCTGCAGTCAGAGCTGATGTGACAATGTCAGAGGACAATGGCTGCCAGTAGAATAGCTGGCAGCGACCTGAGTGTGTGTTTATGCTGATATGCAGAGTCATGCTGCATAAAACTGTCCCAAGGGTATTTAGATTCAGATGGAGAGGATAACAGTGCAACGGACCAGTAATACTATCGCGCTCTCTCTTTCTCCATTTCTCACTGCCACACTTCCTTTTTATGGATATTTGATCTCAACTTCTGTCTGTTTATCCCCTCGCTGCACCATCTGTCTCCTTTCTTTCTTTCTCTGTCTTGACTTGTCACTCTATGTGCCGGTTTCATAAAAAATTTGCACCTGTATGACTAGTAGCCATCACTATGCGTTAGACTCAAGTGTGTAAGAATGAGTAAGCCCTTGAGCAACACTGCTCACTAGTTTTGAAGACAGATTCTAGTTTCAGTTCGATCTCATTTTTCTCACTTGAATGGTTTTGAAGGCTGAGGTGGGCACACAATGGCCTTAAGAATGTGACTCAGACATTTCCCCCCATTACTAATCCCACCTTTAGGGCTTAAGATTAAGGGTCACCTGGTTCTCACCTCCCAACTCATGCTGTCGCTATTCTGTTGGACAAAACCAGTCTTTCATAGGCGCTCCACCAAAACCACAAGTGGGGCTAATTTATTTATGACTCACAGAAAATGGGTCTTACACTACAGAGTGTGTTGTTGAAGAACTTTGAAAAACAAAGCCTCTTGAGTGGCTGAAGGGAGTTGCTGCTTGAATGCAGGTAACCAGAGATAAGGAGAGAGAATTACACACCTGTCAGTGATGCCACTCCCGTATTTCCTTTCAAGACAAATTGATAAGATCCAAGAGGAAACGATGAGTGTCAAAACCAAAACTCCACTCCTTCACGGCCACAGTTTTCAGTGAATAATTTACAGAACGTCCCTTAGCTTATTTACTTTTTGCCTGTCAGTGGCCGTTTATGATCTGAGATGCTTTTGAAATCCGATCTGGGTAGCAGTTGCTCGCCAGATACGAGATACAACAGTGTTTGTACAATGCCGAATTATTAATCCTGAATATGTCTTCTGTGTGTGTCTTGGGGGTGGGGGATTGTCTTTCAGGAAGAATATCAAAGCGTCTGCTATCTGCCAGTACTCCTTCTCAGATATACAGAAGGCGTTTGAGGGGCCATACATGGAGGTCCAGGAATCAAAGTGGAGGGAATTCACAGGGAAGGTTCCAGAGCCGAGACCTGGATCTGTAAGAATCTTCTTTCAAACCCTTCCTCTTACGATCATGTATTACCTGCTATGTATCATATTACGGTATCTCCTTTCATGCTCTTTTCCTCCATTTGTTCTCTTTGTACCTACATGAGGAACACTGTGATCATCTCTCCCCCTCTCTCTCCCCCCCTCTCTCTCTCTCTCTCCCTCCCTCCAGTGTATAACAGATCTGCATAGGTCCCAGGGCATCAACTCATCTCGAGACCTCCCAGACAACGTCCTCACCTTCGCCAGGAGGCACCCACTGATGGCCAGCCAGGTACACCCAGTGGAGGCACGCCCACTCATGTTCAAGAGGAGCGTCAACTATGTCAAGATAGCAGTGCACAAGGTGCCGGCACTGGATGGAAAAATGTACACTGTACTGTTTCTGGGAACCGGTGAGTTTGGGGTATATTTTACATTTTGCTACAGTACAGTCAGTACAGTTAATCGATCAGCTGAACAATTGAGCAATTAATCAGTCAATTAGTCAGTCAGTCAGTCAGTCAATCAATCACTTGAACAATGCATTTTAGTTTGCTTTCACAAAAAATAAGCTCTATTCCATACTCTATATTCATGGTTAATCAAGTCTCTTGGCGTGACATTATGTTATATCTTTTCTTTTCTTCTTATCAGATGATGGCTGGCTGCACAGAGCAGTAGAGATTGGTGGGGAAATGCATATCATAGAGGAGCTGCAACTGTTTGATAAACCCCAGCCCATAGAGAGCATGGTCATATCCTCGGTTCTGGTATGAGTTCATATAATACAGACAGTAACAGAACATTGGTTTTCTCGGACATGGTTGCTAGCTACCTTCAGATCTTGTTCTGGCTAAACAACTTACACAGTACACAGAAGTACACAGAATTTGTGTGAATAATCATGGGCTGTTGACAGAAGATTTTCATTTATCAATCCCTGTCAGTTAATGATAAACATTTTTTGAAATATTTCAGTGCTTACAATTTTACAAACTGCATATGTAAGTTTTGTGTGTTTGGGGGGAATGTAATCTGTACTCAGCAGTCAAGGGAAATTTCTCCCTGGAGCGGTTAGAACAAATAAATTAGAACCACCAGGTGACGTATGATAATGAATGACAATTAATCAAAAAACTATATTACAGTGCAATACAATGCATATTTTAATTGGTCTTGCACAGTCAGAAGCTCATAGGCCTCTACATGCAAACAGTATAACATGCAAGTACAGTACAAATAGATTGATCATGTCTCTTTTGTCCGACAGCGGAGTGTCTATGTGGGCTCCCACTCTGGAGTTGTCCAGGTACCAATGTCAGCCTGTCAGAGGTACACTTCCTGTTATGACTGCATATTCTCCAGGGACCCCTTCTGTGGCTGGGACGGGAGGGTGTGTGTGGAAATTTTGTCACATCCACAGAGGTGAGGGAAGGTTACTGGAAGTGTTACTGCGACACACTCAAACATGCACGTACATTGACACATGTACAAGCAAATGCACATTCTCACAAGCAAGCAGATGCCGGAGTTTTGTGGTTTTTGTGGTACAGGACCTTTTTTGATTCATAATTATTTCTTCCTACAGGGCCCAACACAAATTGGGCTTAATAATTATTTATACATCTAGCTTTCCCCTCAAACAACATTTCTATGAAAGCAGGTCTAAGACCATCTACATGTCTTTTCTTCATCAGCTCTGTTCAGCCCAGCATGGCCTAGCCCTGGTATGATATGGTTTGGTTTGAATCTCCACTGATTAGCCAAAGAACAGCAGGATTTGAAAATGCGCTTCTCTTGGCAGCTTGAATCAGCATTCAATGCTAGAGTGAGAAACCTTGGAAACAGATGGGACTGAGAGTTTCATTGTTATTCTTCTCTCAATTGCTTACTTACTGATATATTAATTAAATTCTGCAAACTATGAAAATTAAATGCTGTGCAAAACTTTCCCATGATATAGAGTAAATTCTTATTTAGAATCAACAACAGTTAATCCTTCATGTTGGAGCTTGTAGCCAGCCTTGGCCGAGTCTGGGTTCACAGTGGGGCTGGGGACTGTATGTGCCTCAGTTCATTCACTCTGCATGAGTGAGTAGCAGACATCTCCATTACCACAGCAGACACATCAGCCTCTCCTGTGGATTTGTTTTGTGGTTTGGAGGCAGCATCACTTTCAGAGAAAGCAGCAAATGTAATTGGATGTTGGTTAATGTTGTAATCAGTAAAAAAATCTATTAGTGTTAAATTACTTTTGTATCCTATTATTTCCTAAAAGGCGAGTGGACAGTCCACTCCAGTGTCTTTTTGAACCTTTGACAGAAATCTGAAACACATTTATTTCAGGTCAAACCTAACCCAGGATATACTGAGAGGGAGCCGGGGCTGTGAGAACAGCACAGGAAACGGTA
>OMLI01025062.1:0-15433 GCA_900302605.1 Rondeletia loricata | reverse complement strand
CGATCTCACACACACGCACACACACACACACACACACACACACACACACACACACACACACACACACACATACACATACACATACATAAAACTCCAGCGAGATTATGACATTAAAATATTCCGTCACCCAGCTCTTAGCTCTGCTTGAAAACTCAACCATTTAAAGGCTATTAAGGGATTTCAGTAGGTATACTTTCCTCCCCCTTCCCCCAGACCCTGTGTACATATTTTAATGAGTTCCTCTCTTCCTGGAGGTCAGGCGGTCATGCTGGCTGCATTGCAAGGCTCCCTACATTTACAAAGGCTTATGAATTGTGATGAGAAGTGATGTTGAAAGGTTGAGCGGTACAGGTTGCTCACCTCCACTTTGAAAATGTAACCTTGGTGACCCGACATCTCTTTCTATATTCATCTCTCTGTCCCCCTGCATTTCTCTTGTTCCATCCCTCTCCCTCTCTCCTTCCCTTTACCTTTATTCTCTCTCTAACTTTTCCATCTCACTCTCATTTCATCTATTTTTTAATCCCAATCTCTTTTCCTTCATCACTTTCTTTTTAATCTCTCTACTTTCCATTTGATACATCTTTATGTTGAATCTGTCTCTCTGTCTCTTCACTACTCTCTCCGTCTGTTCCTCAGTGGTCCACCGCAGGCGTTCTGTGATGTCGGGTGACGATGTTCTTCTCCAGTGTGAACTGCGCTCCAACCTGGCTACCCCGCGCTGGACGCTAAATGGCAGAGAGCTCCAGGGCTACGACCTCAATTCGGGCTACCGCATTGGCACCGATGGCCTTCTCATCATCGGGGCGCGACCCCAACAGAGCGGATCTTACCGTTGCTTTGCTGTTGAGAACGCCGTCTGGGTCCCGGTTCATCTGTACACAGTCAGGGTGCACACAGACCTGTCCTTCCCTGTGGAGCCCCCAGCCACAACTAACCCCACCACAGTTTCCAGCCCAACCATTTTCTCTACCAGCAGTCCCACTGAGCAGCCGCTGCCCTCACCTCCTGCCCCGCTGCCTCCGGGGCCAGAGTTCCAGACCTACAGGCACATGGAGGCCATGTACATCTCCCTGGTGGCTGTCCTAGGAGGGCTGTGTCTGGTGTTGACTGTGGTGCTGCTCTATGTGAGCTTCTGCACCAGACGGGCCTCTCGGGGCCGCAAGTTCTCCCAACAGGGGCTGCAGGTCCTGGGGGCCTCTGAGAGAAAGAGGAGCTCCCATCTTGAACTTAAGACCATCTCCAGCCATTGCAACGGCCGTCAGGGTCGCAGGTCCACCTCGGTGCCCAATATCGAGGACATGGGGGACAGCTTCCTCCAGATAGTTCCAGGGGAGGGCCAGATGTCACCCAGTAAGACGCCACCGCCGGCCCCTCCTCTCCCCATGCCGCCTCCACTGCCCAACATGGACTACGCCAATGGGCTGTCGGCCACTCTGCCCAGCGTACTGCGGAAGATGCACGGGAACAGCTATGTGCTGCTGAGGCAGGCTGATCCCGAAGGCACCTCACCGCTCTTCCACTCCTTCACCGAGGAGCTCAACAGGATCCTGGAAAAGAGGAAACACACACAGCTGGACCTCCAGCCTGACGAGAGCTCCATCTAGGACCCCCTCTCAGTCCCTGTCTCCCAGTTATTTATTTTTACCCCAACGGTGACCCATAGTAGTGGGGAGGACTAACTGTATAAAAAGCTGCTGTTATTTACCCAGTGTCACAGTACCTGTGGGTTGTGTCCTAACCTGATCTGAAGTGTGCAGACTCCTATGATTCCCATGACAAACAGCCCATGAATTTCACTAAATGATGGACAACAATCACAGATCACCATTCACAAAGAGGCGCTGTGAAAAAATGTTGACATCTTCTGTCCTATCACATTTACAATTTCACAATCAGCATAGGTAGAGAGCTTAATGATCCTACCTCAGTGTCGAGTCCCTGGAAGCTAGTGAAAGATGGTGGTCAGATGACACAGAAAAGCAAAGGTACAATATGGGACATGGGCTAAAGACTAAACAAAGTCTAGGAGGTGATCACATATGTTTGAGACTGTGGACGTTTTCACAGAGTTTGTTAGTGCCACACAATATTAGCCCTATAAGGAGCTTAAGAAGTCAGTTCTGTTACAGTGCATATGAGCACAGATGGTCAGACATATCATACATTTCAAACTTCATTTAAACCGCTCTTTCCTCATTTTCCTTTGTTCTCGTGTAAATAGCAATAATAACATCACTGTTGCAGCTGTTAGTAGCAATGTGTTGTGCCAATGCCAATGGAAATAGTTGTAGCGAAGCCAAAATGGAGTGGGATTTTCTTTCTTTCTTTCTGAGGAACAACGGTATTAAAGACACAAAGGTTTAGCTCAATAGTCTAATGAAGACAATTGAAGGAGCAGTCAGTTTGTGGTCAGATTGACTGTATTCACTGGAGACCACAGAGTAGCTTTGGGGCCTGGGTGGATGAGAGGGAACCACAACGCACGCTGGAAAACAAAGGTAAGTGGGATACTGAAAAGAAAATGTCTACTCGCTGTTTTGTATTTATACTCCCAGATATACTTTATTTGATTGACTGCTGGGAATAACTCTTCAGCCACACATTGTCAGGCTGAAGCTGGGTCCTGTTTTGCAACATAAACTTGAAGATTTTGCTTTCTCAGGACACATCAGTCATTCACAATCACTTCATGCCAACCATTTCAAAGAGCCTGCCCCCTTGCAGTTCAAAATTGTGGATCCTTTCAAAATGATATTTCAAAGATAATAAAATGGTTTTCATCCTACTTCTCAAAAAAATTGTGAAAGACAGGCACTGATTCAGTCCCAAGTTTATGTTTGTGCTATGCTGTGAGAGGCTGCTGGTGGCAACTTGCGTAAAGGACCTTCACACTGAAAAACCTGCGTCACTGTTACCCAACCCACAACGCACTGGATGTTTACCTGACATTAGTGCAATGCTAAAACAACATGAACTGCAGGCTGAGGCCATGCAAAATTGCCTTGGCAAGGCAAACAGCGCTATAATTAAATAGTAAATATATAACTTTGAGGGAACTGACTGTGATGCATCTCAGAGAAGTTTGTAAACCTGTCATGTCCAGTGGTAAATAAAGATCTGTCTTCTTGTAGCAGCAGCCCTCCCTAGTGACTTGCAAGCCATGTATCTGTCAGAGCGTCGCTGACAGTAACAGCGGTACTTGGCTTGACTCCGAGCCTCCACTAAGTGAGGACAGGGGCTTGTCGTCTGTTTGCATGTTTGTCACTTGAGGAGGTAGAACCAGATAGAAAACATTCGACCTGTGTGTCCTAATTAGCCATACAGGGAACTGATGATGATACAACAGGAAAGGCTGGCAGGAGCTACTTTGCACTTCCTGGTTCTGGTTTCCCCTTCCCTCACTCCTACTAATCCTCATCTTCATTCCCTCCCTCTCCCTGTCTCTGCTGCCTCTTTCATTTCCCTGTCCCATCACTCTGCACGGCAGTATCATCTATTACTCTCTCCAATCACATTGCCACTCTCTCTCAAGGACCCTGCTGAGTTTACAAACAGCCATGATAGCCCCTAATCAATTAGAGCAAGCTTTCAAAGAGCCCATGACCTTGTGTTTGTGAAGGGCCTGGAGAAACAATGGGGTTTCCTCCATTGGTTCAACAGAAAATACTATTCTCACATTTCTAGCTGATGAGATTTATGAGATTGATGCTCTATGACAGGTATTACATTATACATGCCATTTCCTGGAGGAGCCAGACAGTGTAAATTAAAATTAAATCACAATGTCCCTGGATTATTTTGTATTTTTAATGCTCAAAAAGAAAAAGTTCAAAAAGAGGGATCGGTACAATTTTGTGATTCATGAGAGCATTTTGCCAATGAAAATTGATTTAAGTCAAAGTTTTAACAAACTGAAGTGTTTTATGATTCATGAAAGCATTTTGCCAATGAAAATTGATTTAAGTCAAAGTCACCAGTGCTCATCACAGAGGTGAAACAAGACTTGTTTAGCTTGCAGAGAAGGGGTGCTAGTCCACAGAGAGATATACATATGTGCTTGAAAAGACGACTCATAACTTAAATAATCTTTTCAAGCACTTCTAACAAACTCTTTTCATTGCATCACATATCTTATATTGCAAGCTTCAACGCAGAGTATGCAAAATGATTGCAGTTGTCAACTTAGTTCAACATCTTACTGTTCTTAACCATGTATTGTCATTTGATCTCTTTGCATAGGTATGAAAGGGCCCAGATCAAGTCGTTGAAAAACTTGTGGACTATCGTTAACATGGTGAAAGCTTCATCTGAGTCAGTGATTACTGCTGCTGCTTCATTCTCACTGAAGGACAATCTGTTTACAATGGACACTGAAATTGGACACTGTTATGGATATTGTACTATGGACTTTGGGTAAAATGGCTAACATGTTGGCTACCTGCCCTACCTTCATCTTACTTCTGTACACAAACCCACGGTGAAGCACTTGTTTTCGCAACTTACACAACGCTACTCACATACTGGTGCACCAATATGCAAAGTTGGCCAAAGAGACTGCTGATAAAGAGAGCTCACAATTTGCACTATTCTTACCTGAGTACTTTGTTAAAAAAGCTTGTAACATACCCTTGTAAATTATGACACTTTCCATAAAGTTGGTTCTGTATCGTATTCTTATTTCTTTATGTAGATAATGAGCTCGTCTGTGTGGTCTACTCAGTATGGGACTGGTCGCAGTGACATCCATGCTTCTTGTAATATAGTTAAGACACCTGAGCTGTTGATGGAAATTGCCTATTTATATTAGATGCCACGTGTTATATTTATTTCCATTCATTTCATTTCCACTGTCTTTTGTGCATATGAAAACCACTTTGCATTCAATTCAGCTTGGGAAATCATTTTCTCTCTCAACAGCCCTGAGGGAAAGTCAGGAAATGACATGCAAAACATGTTCATACCGAATCCTATTCACTAGGCACCATGATACTCAGTTGTTTTTCACTTGTGGCGAGTGGATAGGCCACTGTTCTCCATTGGGACTGCATCCCAAAATATAATTCACATGATTCTGACAGACCAGGGGTGCAACACAGGCTTATGCTGTTGGGGGGGGTACAAAAAATGACAATTGTCAGTGCAGCGTCCAAGGCAGTAACTTAGCAACAGCAATCTTTATTTAGAGCCTTTAATGTCCTAGTGTGGGTCAAGCTCTCCCAGTTCCCACTGGGGAGCGCAGGTGTGATGTGAGCACAGTGAGGCTCTGATGCCCATAATTGGTGTTAAAGATAAATTAGCTATGAAAATGCTGGAGTTAGGCATTATCTAATCAATACAAATAACAGAATTTTATTTAGAAAATATTTTCACATCATCAGTTGTTTATGGCTCTCCAGGCTTTTTTTTGTTTGACCTGCATTCTTGAGTGTATCATTTTACTCACATATGGTAGTAGAAGTTTACAAATTATTCAAAACTAACTGCACAAAACCTCCATGCCACCTTTCTTGGCTATGCCAAACTAAGAACTGTAGTCTATATATTAGAGGGTAATTTGAAGGGAGAAGGCATCCCCATTGTTATAACAAATGCAACTCATCCTCACTCGTAACTAAATATTTGCTAAAGAGTGTGTAAAACCAACAGCAGTATCCCACTGCAGAGAGCGCAGTTCCACTGTCCTGCACTTCCCCATCCTCTGCAGTCATCTCACGCTCTCACCCATTCTACACAATTTACAGAGATATAGCCTAACCATTTCCTGCAGCCACAGTTATATGCCAGCGGACTGGTAGCAATCAATCAACAGAAACAAGGAATCTGTCCTAGGGCACCTTTCACATCACTTCCATGCAAGATTGAACTTATCTGTTTTGGTCTGGTGACTGGCAATCGGTTGTATGTATCTGTACTGTGGTTTGGGAGACACTGGGGTCATTTGAGGAGGGAATGGGGTCAGACAGCCCTCGCTGTCAAAAATGATGAATTTAGGGTGAAAATTGCAGAGGAAGCAACGAGTTGTTCTGCCACCATCCACCTTGTTAAATTTAAACAAATCACCCATTGGAGTGTATATTTTCTTTTCCCCGCACAGCCAACAGAGGATGGCTCCGTGCTGAAGGTTAAGAGTTGGCCCTCAAGCTATCAGACAGCCATCTGTCATGATCATTTAAGCTCTGGATCATTTAAGTTGTTCTCCCATGTCATACAAATAAAAAAGGTATGCATCTGCTGTCTTGTCTGTTATTATATCATTGCAGTATCAGTCAAACTTACTGATGTCGACAGCACCACTGGAAACACAGACAGTCAGTTTTGCTCTCTTGATCTCCCGCTGTCAAGCTGTATGCCAGATTCAAACTCAAAAGGAGTTCTAAATTAAGACAAACCGATAACAGCATCTGAATCAAGAATACCTTTTGTTTTTTATTTCATACAAAGTTCCAGCTGCTGTGGAGTGCTGCACTTAATACATGAATGGTCTAATAACCTTGAGATGAAAAACAGTTATCTGCATTTTAGTATGCCAGCTGACAAGCCCCTGGTGTACTCATGTCAAGTCTATTCAAATGTGGCATGCAGAGCTGGAACAGTATGCATTGTTCTGCACGGCTTAGTGGAATCAGACAAGTGGCTTTGCTGCCACCGCCAGACAGAAGGGCGTGGTGATGAAAAACAATATTCAGTCTCTAGCGGGGTCCCCAGCAGACCTGCTCAGTACACTGGAAAATGGTTGCAAATACTAGAACTATCTGAGCTGTGGTTTAATTTCCTTGACAGACACTTCATCAGCTTCAAACATGAATGACATCTCTTGCAAGATTAACAGAAATCGAGCACTCCTTTCTGGAAACTGTGATTTTGCCCAGGTCTAGTCCTTATTTAGCCTCCTGTTTCTGTGGTCTGATGGGGCCTATTGAGGGGGGCCGGTTGGTGAAGGGGTGCCATTGGCCCTGGATACTGGGGCTGTCTGTGTGGAAGGGCTTGCGGATGCGGATGATGTCCAGGCCGGACTGATTGGTCAGCTTGGTCACAAGCTCTGAAATCTGCTGAGATGTTTTGCTTGTGACAATCTCTTCTCTCACGTTGCCATTTACTGCAGGGAAGTAGAAGGGAAATTAGTATGTATTAGCGAGTTGAAAGGGGACAGGCCTACACATTTCTTACACTTCGAAATGTAACAAAGTCAACAAGAATAAATGATTTCAGTTGACGCTGTTTGACTAAGTCATGTGAAATCCCCCATGGCATTTCACTTCTACCAAAACCAAACAGAGGCCTAATGAAATCCTGTATTATAGTGCCCCCTACCAGTATCTATGACTAGTGACAACAATAATCCTATGACTTTATTACTCATTTCATTTTTCATTGTTACTTCCTTGTCAAGCTACAAAGCCTGATCTTAAAGGTTGATTATAACCCTCGACTCACTGGAGACCTTATGCCTATGACTGACTGATCATGGATTTTCAAAAGATAAAGCATTATGACTTTGTAGCATGGCCGGAGTACATGAATGCCTCTTTTCTGATACTACAGTATGTTTCAAAAGTAGGTATGAAAAACAAAGCTATATGATTTAAGTCATTTTTTACTTATTTAGTCATTTTAACAAAATAATTCAACATTCAATAGTCCGTAAATAATAGGTGTACCTGGAAACAGGAACAATATTTAATAACAGAGTGAGTATTAATAATGTATAGAAAATGCACCTACTTTTGAAACACCCAGTATAATGAGCATAGAAATGAATATGAATATGAAGACACCAAGCCATGAACACTTACAGTATTCTGCAACTATTTTGGGTATCCTGCATGCCTGGGGAGACACGTACACTACAGTCCCAGGGGTTTTCTTGGCATAATCCACCACTCCCTCTTCAATAAACTCCCTGAAAGAGAAGAGGTTGCAGTCGGTGTCGCTGGATTTGGCAGTACAGGGTTTTGTGAAGATTTGGTGCAGCAGTGTGTATTTGGTGTTTGGTGGAGTGGGGCTCCTATTTCGATATCTATATAATATAACTGATTGTGATACTGTGCTGATTCTCAGTATTGGGCCTTAACTTATTTGTGTACATACATACAAAGCGTGCAGCGTGGTCTTACCTGACTCCTAACGAGCTCTGTGCATTTTTGGAGAAGATGATGGAGATGCGCTTCAGCTGGCAAACATACCGACCAACCCCGTTTTGGAGAACACTTTGAAGGAAGCGACTTGGCGTCCCTCTGGCTGTCATTTTTCAATCGCCTGCCAATAGTTATCAAATCATTCATATGCTGTTAATATCGTTGGACACAAATTAATCTGTTCATGAAGTTAAACAACAGCAAAACGCATAGAGGACGACCTGACGGGCATGTACTGTATGCAGTCCGACGAGAATAAAGTCCGGAGTCAAACATGAGGGTGACACAACACCGTTAAAAAAAAAGAAGAAGAAGAAGATGGAAACTCGGCTTCGTCTGTCAGCAAATTAAATATTGAATATGACACATTTTCATTTAATAAAACATGGACCGACAGCTTTTCAAATGTTCTGTTTATCTGATATAGAAATGTGCAATGCGGAACCTTTCACAGTTTGGTTCACACGGACTTGTTTTGAAGACGCACCGAAAGCCCGGGCCGGACAGCATGGAGGAACATATGAGGACCTTAAACCTCCTTGATGAGGACACATAAGAAAGACAGTAAGCTGAAGTTGATGCGTTTTTCTTTGTTAACGTGAATTTATTTCGAATGACGGCTTGTATTGACACATCCAAGCTTGTGTTCCTGTGTAATCTGTGTCTAATTTATCCTTTCTGACCTCTCTAAGTGGGCCACCCAAATGTAGGTTGTTGTATGCAATATTTTGTAACTAACCCAGCTGTGCACGCCTATATGTTGTAACTTACTAGCAGTAGGCAGATGTTTATTCATAATTTCATGTCTGTTGCAGGTTAAATGTCTTAAACGGGTAACTAATGAGGGGGTGCTTGCTGTTGAAGGGCACCACCTGTCTCTTGCAGGTGGCAGCCCGAGGCTCCCCAAGGTTGCTCCAGCAAAGATATGTTTCATCCCTCTGTGTGAGACTCCTAACCCAGAGGCTCACTCACAGGTTGGCTCCATGTTTCCTACATGGACGACTATGGGATACAGACTACTTGCCACTCAGTGTGACCAGGACGTACAAAAAGGACACCAAGTGTACCTTAGACTTCCCTGTAAGCCCCATCACAGTCACAGACATCAAGCAGTATCTACGCTCCAAAGACGTTTCATTCCACGATGGGTACAGCTGCCTGCACGTCCCGAGCATCTTTGTGGACTCGGGTGACAGGAAAGAGAGCTTCTCTATGTTCGTTGACAAAATCACCGGCCAGTTTCTTTGTAAAGATACGCTGGTGGAGGGGAGCTGGGAGGACCTTCAGGACTGCCTGGAGGTGATGCAGAAGGAAGGTCGGGACTCCCTCAGCCCTCATGTGCTGCTGGGATATCCGGAAGGCGTGGAGGAGCAGGAGGAGAGGGAGAGGGAGCTGAGGGAGGTGCAGAGGATCTGGTCCAGCTCTGTGCCTCTCGCTGACCTCCCTGAGGAGGAGGTTCAGCTGATTAAAACCATGTTTCAGGTATGTGAATGAGTGAGAGATAGACATGTGGGTGTATCTGAGTAGACATGAGTGATTTGAATTTGTAATTTTGCATTTTTAATTGTTGTAAATGTATGTCTTGTTTCAAATTGTTATACACGTGTGAATACCTCAAGAATTTCCCCTGCAGGATGATAAAGTATAGCGCTTTGAGCACTTGGAAAAGCGCTATATAAATCCAATCCATTATCTACGCCTTGTTTCAGATCACTAAGGTCTCTAGTGCCACCCTCAAGCGGTTTGGGGTGAGGCTCTTCAAGCCCACCAAGAGCCTGGTTGTCCCCTGGTTTGGAGGACCTGCCTCCAGCTTGAAGGGGGTCAAGCTCCTGTCTGCCCAAACCACTCAGACTGGAAAAGTAGCTTATACCGAAGCCACAGTCCCCAAGTATGGCTCCTACTACAACCTGTTTGGCCTACCCCTGGTGGGCTGTATGGATTCTGAGGTGGTGCTGACGGGTCATGAGTTGGACACCCTGGCTGTGAGCCATGCCACGGGGCTCCCTAGCGTTGCTCTTCCTCGTGGGGTCAGCTGCCTTCCACCGATACTGCTGCCCTACCTGGAACAGTTCAAGCGGGTGACTCTGTGGCTGGGAGACGACATGCGCTCCTGGGAGGCGTCGAAGATCTTTTCTCGCAAGCTGGGGCTGAAGCGCTGTTCCCTGGTGCGACCGGGCGAGTACCAGCCGTGTCCAGTGGAGGCGCTGGCCCAAGGAAAGAACTTAACCCACATCATCAAAGCCTCCATTCCAGCGGCCCATAAGTCCATAGTGTCCTTCAGGCAGCTCAGAGAGGATGTGTACGGGGAGCTGCTCAACACGGAGCAGGTGGCTGGAGTGAAGTGGACGAGGTTTCCAGAGCTCAACAGGATCCTGAAAGGCCACCGAAAGGGGGAGCTGACCGTCTTCACAGGTATAAGGAATCATGATGTTTAAAGCATAAAACATAAACAGTAAGACATTCACATATTCAGCGGGCCTGGGCTTTTTTTTTATTAACCAAACTATCCCAAAAAGGAATACATTTGGGGCTTGGAGCATTGTAGTGTCTAGGCAAGTGTGTACCACATACTCATGATGTGTTGGGTTTGAATATGACTTCCATCACTCTACAGTGTATACTATCTATTAAAGCAGAAATGTCACAAAAACTATTATAAATAAACGTGCATTTAGTGTTCTACTCCACAGAAAACAGTAACTTAACATGTATTTATCTATTTTTTCTTTTTTAACTTTGTTCACCAGGTCCTACTGGCAGTGGGAAGACCACCTTCATCAGTGAGGTGGCCCTGGACCTTTGCATGCAGGGCGTCAACACGTTATGGGGCAGCTTTGAGATCAACAACGTGCGTCTGGCAAAGATAATGCTGACCCAGTTTGCCATGCAGAGGCTGGAGGAGAACTTGGAGCAGTACGATTTCTGGGCTGACAAGTTTGAAGAGCTGCCACTCTACTTTATGACTTTCCATGGGCAGCAGAACATCAAGTAAGTCTTATGAATGTCTGGCAAGAACAGAACATCAAGTAATTCAACTGGATTTCTTTAACAGCAGTGGATGGAAGTAGCTGCAGTAGTGAGCTGTAATCAGAAAGTATTGTGACAGAGAGCTAAATTCAATCCTTTTGCTGTTGACTCACATGTAATATGGATTTCACATCAAAAGACTAATATGAGACATAAAGAACATTATGGATTGTTATTGATCTCCATTTTAAACCACGTTAAAGCAACGATGACACCAAAAAGACCAAATGTAGCTCATTGTCTCCATACTTGTGTGTTCGACTGGTGGATATGTATTCTAGCATGGTCTACTCAGTCTGACTCTTCCTCTAATCTTTTCTGTAGGACAGTGCTTGACACTATGCAACATGCTGTCTACCTTTATGATATCAACCATGTCATCATTGACAACCTGCAGTTCATGATGGGCCAGGAAAACCTCTCAGTAGACAAGTGAGTAAGAGCTACACTTTTAGTTATGACAAATGGGAAGGTAAACATTCAGTTGTTATCCTTAATCTATGTGTCAATGCGAATAAAGCTGTTACCGAGGGCAGCTCTAGGTCGTTTCTTCACTCTATATTGTCTTTGTTTGATATGACTTTTCCTCAGCGTCTGGTTTATGATAACAGTAAAAATGAAATTTGAATCCCTTTAGAAAAGAGCTCAATTCTTGGTACAGTTCTTTGTGTTTTTTGATATGACAGATACTTTAAGTGTACAGTGTCCATGACAAATACACAAATAAATGACGTTTCATATGATTCAGGTTTGCCGTCCAGGACCACATCATCGCGGCATTCAGGAAGTTTGCCACCAACAGCAGCTGCCACGTCACCCTGATCATTCACCCCAGGAAAGAGGATGACGACAGAGAATTGCAAACAGCATCCATCTTTGGATCTGCTAAGGTAAGATAAGGGAATCTGGTTGAAGGACACTTTCCACTTTCTATTTAAGACAGGTACTGTATATGCATAGTTTTCAGTTCAGTCAACATCGTATGGAAACTGAAGGGCCATTGATAGGGCATTCATTCTCAACTATTTAATCATGAATTATATGAGAACTGTTTAGTCTGTAATCCATTTTGAGTAAAATCCACTTCCTGGATTCATTAAAATGATTTGACCCAAATACTGGTTCACACTCCTATTAATTGTAACAAACCAAAGAAGGCTAGAAAGTGAGATACACCGTGCTTTTGGCCTACCTGGAATTGCAAATGGCAGATTGCCAGACCAGACCTGAACAGTCCAAAGACAAATTCACAGCTTCATAGTTGAAAAGCTCACTTAGTATAATTAGTGCATCTACTTTATTCCACACCCATGCACTCATGTAATGATTGAGGATATAATGAAAATAGCTGTGTCCTGACCCTCTTCACAAAGCTGCAGGTATTTGACCTAACTAAGATCAATCTTGACCTTTAACCCCTTCCAGGCCAGCCAGGAAGCAGACAATGTCCTCATTCTACAGGAGAAGAAGCTGGTCACCTCTCCCGGCCGCAGGTCCCTGCAGGTGACAAAGAACCGCTTTGACGGAGACGTGGGCATCTTCCCTCTGGATTTCCTCAAGGCCTCGCTCACCTTCTCAGCTCCCGTCAAGGGCAAGCTCAAGCTGAGGAAGGTTAACAAGCCAGAAAACGAGGAGGTCAAGGAGGACAAGGTAGCAGTGAAGAAGGAAGAGGTGACTGTTAAGAAAGAGAAGGCAGAGAAAGCAGCCAAAACAACAAAAACTCCACGAGCTGTTAAGAATCCTGCAGCAGGAAAGGAAACCATGCCAAAGTGATGATGTGGATCATTCATGATCAGGGGTCAGTTTTACCATTTTCACAATAATATTTGTGGGTCAGAAAAGGGGAAGGAAAGCTGATCCCAAGTCAGCACTGGAGCCATTGATAATGGTCTCGTTATATGTTATAACATGATATTGTGTGATCATTCTGACATTATGTTTTTTGACATAACGTCAGACAGAAGGTTTATGTAAATAATACAACATACGGTTCCACTAAAAACTAGAGTTGTATGTTATATTGTGGTAATGCATATATAAATATACATATATGATGGAATATGATATGAAATGAGCACTCTGATAGTAATTCACAATGAAACATATAGTTAGAGGTTATTACAGATCAATTTCGTTATGGAATGAAATGTGGAAAGTTCAACCAGAATGTGGAAAGCGGCTGCTTTTAGTAGTTGGTCTTTGTTAAAGTTGAATGGTTTTAAGCATGTTGGACTTTTATACAGTTTCTAAAGCTTTTGTGTACAGCCCTCACTGTATGTTAAGACTGAATTCTCTGGTGAATTGTTGATGACATTCTGTTGAACTTGTTCTTCAATTTCAAAGAATACTGTGATATTATAGTACTGTTCAGTATTTCCTGGTAAAACACTGTTGCTGTGTCAGCTTGCCAGGATGATATAAGCACATACACATTGCCATAATGTGCTCTCTACTGATTTTTTTTTTTTTTTTTACAGTGAATTGATTAACATGAATGAAATGCTGCTTGTTTTCTTTAAATAAAATGCTTGTGCTAAAGCTTTTTGACTGCGTTTCCACCTTTGGTCAATAGGGGGAGTTTGTGCCTTACAGATGACAGTTCAGCTCATTCTAGATAAAGGTTGATGGGGCATAAACCTACACAGCAAATGTCACTGGCCCTATTTACACCTGGCACTATAATCAGACATGTATTTAATTAAGCTTTATATTTAGACTTCAACACTGACTATTTTAACATTAATACAAAATTCTATAGTAACTATTGCCTCGGATGTCAGCATGATTTATAAGTGTAATTAAAGAAAGCATGATAGTGCACAATCATGCATAGGAGCTGGCAGAATAGCTGTATAACTGAACAGCTTGCTATATTTGTTCTGCACCTTAAGAAAAACTGCAAACTGCAGCTGCTGCTCCCCTGTATGGGCAGACATCAATCTCAGCCTCGGGACCAATTACCGTTCATATAAATCTTTCAGTGAGAGTGATCATTTGTAAGAGCATCAAAGATCTTCTGCCTCCTTTTTTTATCTTTCAGGGTTGAGTGTTGGCCCTCATAAAAGAAACTGACATGCCTTTGAACATTGAAAAAAAAGGGGGTCAGATTACCCATTACGTTGGGAGGTTGGTAAATAGATATAGATAGTAAATAGATAGCTTCTGTAGGTTTTCACTCACCTGCCTAATGCTTTACCCTTATTGGCAGAAGGAGCCATCTCCAGTGTCAGATTACACAATACATTATTTAGAGTGAGTGACCTTTAATAAATACAAAGTGTGTCACACAACTACAGTATCTATACACTGCATATTAATATTTCATGGTGTTTTACCTCCACTGGTGTGGGGTTACATGTAGCATCAACAGCTTTCAGAGTTGAGAAAATCTGCATTATAGGTTGCTGCAGGATGTATTGGTGGTGGAAGTGCTGTCCTATTTCCTCACAGTCACTGCATGTCATGTTGGTTACCATCTCGAACAAGAGGACCACAATGGAAATAAGTCTTGGACTTTATTGTGTTTTATCCTCGGTTGTTTTTATCCATGTGTATGTTTTGTATGTACACTGTTTATTATCAATCAAATAAAACTAAGCCAAATAGAATTAAGATTTACAGACTGTGCAGTTCAGAGTGGGAATATGAGACTGTCTATGTGTTTTATATCAGGGCCTCTGGTGTTTTTCATTCAAAAATTAAAGATCCTAGGACTCTGGGAATCTCCCACCAGAAACAAGCCCACCCTCAATTTTTTATCGTAACATAACATGGGGCATAGGAACATCACTTATGCCACCCAGATGATGGTGGTACAGATGCCATGATTTTAGTTTCTGAAATACTGTTTCATATTGTTCTACCCTCCTTTGCCTCTGTCTAGAGTTCACAGAGATTGGGGCCTCTCTGTCTCGCTCTGAGATCCTTGCTGGCTCCATCTTTGACAGAGCAGTCCAGGGAAGCTCCTGGCACCAGACTCAGTTTATACACATGGCATGTGTACTCCTCCTCGGCTAGCTGGAGCTGTACAATATTGTTCTAAGTTGCGGGAATAATCCATCTGCAACACACACAAAAATACAGTGTTGTCTTGTACTGTACACAGTGAGACACATGTTGTATTTGGCGTGAGAAGGAAGGAAAACAGGCTTTAGGAGGTTGTGATGGAGAGATTTTGTGTGTGTGTGTGTGTGTGTGTGTGTGTGTGTGTGTGTGTGTGTGTGTGTGTGTGTGTGTGTGTGTGTGTGTGTGTGTGTGTGTGTTGTATG
>OMLI01025044.1:0-13130 GCA_900302605.1 Rondeletia loricata | reverse complement strand
ATGAGGTCAAGTAGATTTAAATTAAGCTCATGGCCTAGTTAAGTTTCAAGAAAGATAAAATAAGATGAACTTTACTGATCCCTGAGGGGAAACTTGGTCACTACAGCAGCAAAGAATAGAGATGTAGGTGGAGAACAGAGTTACATTAAGTTAAAGCTACAGTGTCTCTATGATCCCAATAAAATGTTTCTCCATAATGGCTAAAGGTGTGTTTTGGAAGGCAGTTAACAGCACAAAGGGGTAAAATGAAGATTATATACTTGTTATATACTATAACAAGTTTGACAGAGTGGATGTCTTCACTCCAGTCATGTATCTGAGTGTGTCGTCTCTCTGAATCTCACCTGTCCAGTAGACACTGAGGCGGAGCTGCAGTGTTTGCGGTAGGAGGCCAACGCTCGTGTCACCTCCGTCTGCAGTTCCTCCCTCAGCTCCTGTAGAGGGCGCTCCAACGCCGCACAGTACACTGGACAGGCACAGCAGAAGACAAAGAAATCGCATCCTATTGGGCTGATTTAAAGGTGCTACGTGTCGCATTTTAACATCAATAAATCATTACCGCATTAATTTTGAGACATCCGTATAATTAGCGCAAACAAACGAGATGGAAAAATCACTTCCAACATGTTTATATGTTAATATAGTATTTTGGAACAGAAAACTCAATATGATGTCATGGATAATAAGCACCACTTTTTACGCTGGTCTTATTGCTGAATAATCTGCAGTATGAGTTCCTTACTCTTCTTGCAGTAGAAGGTGAGTAGCGATTGAGCCTGGCAGTGGCGGAAGGCGTCCAGCAGGTGGCGTGAGCATCGCAGGGTCAGAGTGTGAACCCTGGTCCTCCTGTCTCCTGTCTGGGTGCTGTAAGACACTACAACCTGGGAAACAGGAAGGAGGTGGAGGAGAAGGAGATGGAGGAGGAGGAAGTGGAGAAGGGTTACATGGTTCAATATCTCTCAAATCTAGTGGATACCGTCATTTTGTGCCACCAATCTTTTTGTCAGAGTAGGTGTTTGCTCTACCGCTCTACCCACCTGTATGGCTGCACCCCTCTTCTCATCCAGAGCTCTGGTGTGTGTGAGCTCCACAGCCAGCGTTGTCCGCCAATCCAGGGTTGCCATGGCGACCCGACCAGGGCTAGGCCCGGGGATGAACAGTCCATAACAGCCGGACACACGCAAGTCTGGGGAAACGGGAGATAATAATGTCATCACAGGGATTTTGAAGGGATATCAGCTGGAAAATCGCGAACACAAAATCTCTGTTACCTTTGCTGACATAAATCCTGAGCTGAGCCTTGTAGCCTGTCTCCGTCTCCACAGTCGTCCTCAGATCGGTGCCGAAACGCTCCCTGTCCAATTCCCCCTGTTGTGACAAAAATAAATCAGTCCACACTGGAACATCCAACTCTTATCTTAAAGCTCACTATGCAATTTACGCGCGTTGGCGGCCCCAAATGGCGGTGAGAGATAACCGTTTGAATTTTGGGGACCTCAATACCCAGAAATCATGCAACGTGACGTCAGTAAACTGAGCACAGCACGCTCATGTTTATCAGCCAGGGCGGTCTGTGACTGCTTTATACTCATTTAGATTTGTCACTTCCTGCTCTCAGAGAAAATTCCCTGCCAGTGTCCATACCCGACACCAGAATTCCATTCGGGCAAATATGGCAAATCTACAGCATCTCATTTAAAGGCGATGGGACGCTCTTCTCTGCTGCAGCCCCACTTTAAGATTTAGGCTGATTTAGTGTGAGTGTATTTTTTACATAAAACCGTTGCAGCTTTAACAAGATAGAGAGTCAATCTGTATTCTTGTCAGTTCTTGTGTCCTCCATAACGCATTTAATGTAATATCTAACAGCCGCAGTACGATTCCACAACAACAGAACACAGAGGACGGATCAAGATCCCAGACGTTTACTTAACCGCAAAATATCGAGGATACATCAGATGGTGAATTGTCCACGAGAGCGAATGAGAAGCCCCAAGCGTCACTGTGTCCAAACTAGCAAGCACAAAGGCTCGACTTCAAGCACACAGCCCATCTCAAACTGTAAAGATACGTTCTGTAGCATCGACTTCTTAGCTTTGATAATTAGCTTGAGATCCATCCTCTCTCAATTCAACAAGGTGGACTTCATGACAGCTGCCATGTGACTGTGATAATGTGGGGAACAATCCTACAGGGCGTCATTCCACACTCCTTTTGACCATAAACAATATTTATTGTATTATATAAGACTATCGGAACCAGAAATTTTCATTCTGTAACTTGTTTTTCCCCCCAAGGGGAGGCCTACTCCTCTTGTAACCTTGCTGCCCCTAATTATTCTGATTCCCCTCTCCCTTCTTTTTTCATTTTTAAATTTTAGTAATCGTTTGTTGTGCTACAAGACTTTAAGCATACTTTGGTTATTTTTTACTTCTGTGTGACATCTTGTGACGTCTGACTGTAGAAACACCAAAACACAGGGTTAGTCCTGTAGCGACTGCATATATATTCATATCAACAGATGACTGTTAGTTACACGTACAAAATGTGTCTTCAGATAGGTCGACAGACCACAATGTACACATAATGATCGCTGCGGAGGTGCGTGTGCAACTTTCTTCTTCATCATGTTTTTCAGGTGCTGGGAAGAGCTGCTGCTCTACCTGGAGGTGGTTGTAGGTGTACAGAGCTCCACCTGTTAGATATGGAACGTGCCCCGGCCAAGCCCCGCCCACGTCTTGCTGGGAGAGGACAAATAGATGCACGCCACAGCCCTGACTGACGCACTCCTTGGCCAATGAGACGGCTTGCTCCGATGGCTGAAAGATGGACTGGAAAAAACAAAACAAAATAGGAGGGAATTAATAATGAAATAACAATACTGTGATATTTGATTGATCCCTGTTGGGAAATTCTCTTTTTGCTTGCCCCCCTCCACGGGGGAGGTCAGAGGTCATGGTCAGCTAAAGGACAGCGCCCCCTGGAGCTGGTAGGGCTTCAGCGTCTTGCTCAAGGACACAGGGGCCTGAACCCAGGTCCTCTGGTTGAAGGACGATCTTCCTGCTCACCACGCCACCCTGCTGCCCCAAATGAATTAGCTGCAGTTGAATGGGTGTGTGAGTATATTTGTGTGTGTGTGTGTGTGTGTGTGTGTGTTTGTTACCTTTGGTTTGTTGGAGCCAAAGATCCCTGAGGAGGAGTGTGTGTGTCCCCTCTCTATCAGAGGGGCAGTATGGAAGATCAACAGCTTGCCTGGACAACTCATCGCCTAGAAACCAAGAAAATAAAGTCAAAAGATCACAATGTTTTCCTTGCGCTGCCCTGGTATGATGACGCCTCTTAATCCATACTAGCGCTTCACAATCAATCGTGTACAATCAAATATCGCAAGTTATCTTCCACAATTAGTAATGGTTGCATATTGGCAAATGGGCAGTATTGAAACAATTCATTTCTTTTAGAGTGTCCGCTGTAATTGAAAACAGTCAAGATGTCGACAGACGATGCAAACAGTGCAGCAAAATAACTTTTCTCCCACAGATCATCGAGACTAATAATTGTGATCACAATGGCTTGCAAAATAATCCATAATTGTGCAGCCCCAATACATACTGTACAAAAAGAAACTTCAAATAGACTTTGAATGGGGACTCGACAGCGTTCGTGTTGCTGACCTGCAGTATGGCCAGTGCTGCTCTGACAGGCAGCTCCACCGCAACTCCACTGGAGTCATCACACTCTGGACTGAACAGAGGAATGAGCTGCAACACACTGGACACACACACACACACACACAACAGACAGTGACACTGAGGAATAATTAAAGCTTCACTGTTCAATTATTGCAAGTTGGCGACCCCAAATGGCAACTGTTTTCAATTTTGAGGACTTCAATACCCAGAAATCATGTAACTGCACACTGCACGCTCGTGTTTACCAACCCGGCCGGTCTGTGATCACTTCACACCAAAGGCAGTAGAACATTACATGGAAAGTACTACTTATAAGGGTGAGGTATAACAAGCGGGAGGAGCAGAATAAAGTACTTTTACCATTTGAGTTCAGCATGCAGACCTTTACAAAATACATCCGTCGCCTGTCCAAAGCTGCCAATCAATAAGCATCTTACCGGTCAATGCTGTCTATACAGTCTTTGAGGGACACCAGAAGCCCCTCCCTCACAGGAAGCTGCAGGTCCTCCGTCTCCGTGACGACCAGCATGTGTGGGCGGGACAGGGCGGGGCTGAGGTCGTACAGGTGGATCCTGCTGTCATACGTCATCAAACCAACCCGGACGTCTGACTGGGCGGCACCATCCTCCCTCCAACAAATACGATAAACAAGATTCAACTTTAAAGATTCACGTGGGGAAACTGGGTTGTTGCAGCAGAAAGCAGTAAAAGGATACAGCAAAAAAAAAGAAGAAAAGAAACAAGAATATAGCAAATGGGGGTTATATAACATACAGAAGCTGCCTGTCCTTGAGATGATGCATATCCTGGCCTAAGCCTAAAAGTGTCAGCACATACGCACTTTGCTCTGCTGAGACTAGCTCACATTTCAGCGGACGCTCTTGTCTGTTGAAGACCGCTACTCTCCTCTGCAGATCGCTGATTATATCATTTCCATACGTTCTTCAAGTGTGAGCCTTTTATTAAACTACAACATGTTGTTGTGATAAACAGTTTACTTATCCCCAACACTATAGCTGAAGACTCTTCACTATTCACTATTCTTTGCAACAACAAATATCCCAACATGTGATACGACAGTGGGGTCTACAACTGCATACATTTGCAGTTACATTGTAGGTGTATTGGGACCCAACACTGTTTTTTCCCCATACTTCTCCAGACTTTTGTAAAATTGTAGAAACCTGGAAAATGATCAAATCCATTTGCCATACTCCTATTTCCATACAGACATGCCATTGAGTAGGTTGTGACAGAGTGTGTGTGTGTGTGTGTGTGTGTGTGTGTGTGTGTACCTATTCAGAGAGGTGAGCAGGATGTGTATTTGTTGTGTTACAAAGTCCAAATGTCCTCCTCTCAGCGCTGAGGCAGACACATCTATGGCTAGGAGCAGTGCAGCAGATTCACCCTGGGATAAAACACAACAATAATTTAACAAACACAAATGTGGTCAGATTACCAGACGTATCAGTGTGCATAGGAATGACAGTGCAACAGTCCTTGCTCAACATTTCACATACTCCTTGCTCAGCTGCTAACATAGTGTCCAAAATGAATCTGTTTTGTAAGGTCATGGTTAATTGGAACAGTGGGGTTTTGGACAGGTTCTGTTATGTTAGTCGTTGAGGATGCTGTGCTAAACTCATCCTGCTGACAACGCCAAGTTTGTGGTGGAAATGTTCTGTATTAAAGGAGAGCAACAACAAACTTGTCTTTCTGGTGATGTTTAATTAAGCATTTGCAAATGGGCTCAAGCATAAAGAAAACAAGGCTTCCACAGCAATGAGCAATGGCTCGCTCCAACTCAGTATATTTATTCACATCAAAGATTGTCAAAGGGAGGAGCTGCTTCCTCTTATCTCAAAGAGGAGGAAAGAAGAAGTGGAGAACTTGACCGCCACCAGTTTTACAGAAAATTATCGAAGGGGGAGAGAGCTTAAGAGGAGCTTAAACTAAGTGAAAGTGGGGTTCAGCGACTACCAGGGGTCCTCGAGGGGCTCCAAGGAGGTGCCAGCAAAATGAAGAATAGTTGAATTACCCTATTATCAGACAGTGAGATCATGTTATAGGAATGACTGTTGGGAGCAGAGGTTTAACTCTCCCCACTGTTATTTCTTCACCAACAATATAAACAGTTGTCCAGTTCTGTACTAAAGCGTATCCAATAACAGAAATCTTTTCAGATGGGGGTGTCTCTCATATAAAATCCTATCAATTGGGGGTCTGTGGCTAAAAAGTAGATCTATTTGGGGGGGCTTGGCATGAAAATGTTAAGGAATCCACACACACTTCATACCACACCACAGACATACACACACATGTCAATGCACATATTCAAGTGAAGGTAATGTATAGTAACACACACACACACACACACACACACACACACACGACTGACAATAGTAGAAAGTCAATCTAACCTTTTGAGAGTTGAGTATCTCATAGGATCCCATACTGAGTTCAGGCCTCTTGTCTCTATCGACCCGAACCCCTACCACTCCTTTGGTGGGCTGGTAGTGTTGCCACGGCACTGAGATACAGGAGAAGAGAGATCACTGCTGCATGAAAATTTGGCTACAAACACCAGAAATTAACACCAGCCACGAGCTTAATGTCGGTACAGTTGGGTTGTGGCTGGTAAGTTTGTCTACTCTGCCAAACACTGGCAGTTAACCATGCAGTCAATTTTCTATAAAAGGCTTTCAGGTGACATAAAGCACCTTCTGGCAGCCATAGTGGAGGTCTGCAGCTTTTGGGCAGCAATGGCTGATCATTTCTGAAGTTAGAATTTGTCCGTCTAAACGGTACGGAATAGGCATGGTTCATTTCTGTGCTGTTTTTATCTGGGAAATGATCATTTCATGACTGATACATCTGATCAATTTTGTGTTTAGATGATGTCAGCTTGTTAGCTAGCTAATCATAGTATCTGGTTAGCTGCATAACCATTACCGTCTTGTTGTGAACAGCTGATTTGCAGAATAGCTAACGTTACGTAGCTAGTAGCTAGCGTTAGTAGTTGTTAGTAGTTGCGTGTTAACATAAACATAATTTGCTTTGTTAAATTTGCTTGCTGGCTAGTTAGCTAGCTAACAAAGCCAAAAACCAACGGTTTACTTGTTTAGGTTAACTGAGCTGACTCTTCTCAAGCTACAAGCTGCTTTGGAGTAGAAACTAAAGTGCTAATTCAAGAGAGAAGACAGTTCACAGCGTCAGAGTCCAACTTCAACTTGGAAACAAATCGACCTTATCGGACCACTCACTTTTAATTATAACGTTACTGAATGGACCTACACCCGCACCACAACTGTCTTTTTCAGATATCTCTCTTTTTCTAGCCTGGTTGTTTTTATTATACATTTATATTATATTTAACCATTATTTGTGCACAGCCAGTTCTCCAATGGACCTCCATGATAGCGCCAGCCGTGGTTGCTAGGAGATTTGTGCAAAGCTGCAATACTCAAAAAGCAATTATGAAAAGGGCTGTTGAATTTTTGGGAAACGACCAGCAACTCTGACCGGTGGATGAGAAGGATGGTGTCTTCATGTCCTGACTACAATTTGTCGGTGAGTTAAATTGAAGGTTTACACGTGACACTAGAGCCCATGTAACCCCTTCAAAACCCACCGTTTAATTTCAAGAATACATTGGCGCCAATCTGTAAACAAGGCTCTTTCTTTGATAAATTCCTGAAATCTTATTGTGGGTAACCTTGCAATTTGAGAGACCACCCTGTAGCTAAAAAGTCACAGGTTCAGTCCCCTGCATCAACAGCTATGTGTGCTGTCGACGTGGCCTTGAGAAAGATACTGAATCTTGATGTATTCACACATTCAAATCACTCTGGGAAAGAGCGTCAGCTAAATGCCTAAAATGTAAGGTAAACGTAAATGTAAAAATGCTATTTTACTTTGGAAAGAGGCGAGTGTTTGGTCCAAAGGCAGCGATGTGTGTCTTACCTTCGCTGAGTTTACCACAGAAGGCGCAGTAAAACCTCTGGCCACAGTCCTGCCAGCCCATAGCCAGACACATGGACGCCCCGCAGTCCCCACAACCACTCACACACTCTGGCTCACTGCATACCGGCAGGGGCTGCTGGGGGGACAGACATACACACACACACAAGCATGAACACACACTTTACAAAATGGTAAGTGTAAAGAAACTAATCTACACAGAAACCTTCACTCTAAATGGACTGAATTCATGCAGCATACAAAGCCAGATTGGTTATTCAAATTGCTCCTTTAAAATATTTTTGGGTTTACTGCTCCACTTTCATGCAAACAGCTGCCTGGAAAACAAAACAAACTTAAGATGACTTACAGCGGACTTAACATTTTTCTTGTCAGTCCTTAATGGAAAAATCCATCCTATTACACTAACACTGTTTTAAAACAGCTATGGGTGATGTACATTGCATTTTTGTTGTTTGGTGGTGTATTTTTCTTATTCCCACAGATAACTAGCCAAATGCAGATGACATGATGTCACGTCAAGATATTTCCAGCCCTGCTACAACACTACAACAAAATAACTCCTAGAATGCATTGGACATCACATATTGATGATAAATGACAGTGTGACAGAATCTGAGGGTGGATTTTCCCAATGTTAACATCTTTTTGACCTCCACAGCACAATGCACTGGTTCTTGTTCCTTTAAAATTAGGCTACACTTAGTGACAATTTTATTTGCTTCACCCATCTGGAGCCAAGTGCTCTGAGATGCAGTTCCATATACCGCTGTTGTACTGTGCCGTTGTTTACCTGTGGCCTTCGTAAAATGTCAAGCTCTGCTACGGTTAATGCGAAGCAAGACATCATTTAATTGCAATTAGACAGTCTATACATGTTAACATTCATGATTATATCAATGGCAATCGCAAATTTTAGGTCTTTAAACACAAAGATTTGTTTTACATCCAGCATTAAGCCAACCAAAAAATAAATCTCTTGAGCGAGTTCGACCATAAATCTGTTCGCATATATAATTTGTGAGTAAGGCCAAATGAGAGTGAGTGAAACACCAACCTCTCCAGTGGTTTGTCTTGCCAGAGGGGTGACCAGAGCTCCCAGGGGCAGGTGGCTGAGCAGGGCGATCTGGCCTTCGCAGGGCACACAGTATGAGGTGGAGCGGATGGCACAGGGACTCGCGTTACCTGGAGTTCAACAGAGACAAAGCCACTGATCACATGTGGAGGTTAGCTTAAAGTACAGAGAAACACAATATGCCGATGGGTAGGGCTGGATGAAGAAAAAAAATGGATACACCAATACATCGCAATATAATTTTTTCAGATTCAGAATGGATTCTGTAAATCCTGTTATCAATACATTTTGTTTGTTTGTTTTTATAAAGACTCCTGCTACTTCTGTCAATAGTAATACTAAAATTGAAAAATTGAAAATTAAAATTGATTGTCAATGCATCAAATCAAAATTGAGTGTTATGATGATATGAATGAGACAATAAAAAGTATTTTAAATAAAAAAAATGTAATGCATGTACCCAGCTCAATGCAGTTGTTTGGATTTAAAACCTGGTAACATAAAGAATTTCCACATATAACAGACTAAACACACCACTTGGTAAAATCTGACGAACCTGAGCCTGTTTAGTAGTGTGTGTATTTATGTTCCACTCACAAAGAACTGCATATCCAATGCGTTTACATGTTATTACAAGTTAATTTCAGGACACTACAGCACACAGAAGTCTGCATTCTTGACATTCAATTTGCCTAACAAAGAGGAATGGAATTATTAAAATCAGTTTAGCCTCAATTTGTCGCCTAATCCATATCAAGAATGCATGTAATCATGCGTAACAAGACTAAAAAGATGCACTGTATAGTTTGTATAAATTCACAGCACATTTCAGTCATATACTGTATATAATGTCGATACAGTGTGAAGTATCAAATCGGGACCCATAGTATCGATAGTATTGACAATGCCCAGCCATACCGACAGGATGCTGGGATAGGTTTGGAAAATGAGAAAATACATATTCATGGAGCCTCAGCGACACAGATCTAGACAAAAGTGTGTGTGTTTACCCCTATCCTCTATGATACAGGAAGTGGTTGCCAGAGGAGGAAGAGAGGAACTGGGCTCTGACACAAAGACTTTGCCCTCCCACTCTGCCCTGTCCTCTGCAATCACCTTCACCTGAGAGAGAGAGAGAGAGAGAGAGAGAGAGAGAGAGAGAGAGAGAGAGAGAGAGAGTAAATAAAATTAAAATAAAATAAAAGCCAGGTAAAAAAAATATCTATTTGTATATATTTTATATACATAGTCTATAAATGTCTTTAAAATTATCAAAAGTATCACAAAATCTATTACCAAAGAGATGTTGAATGTAGTGGAACATGACATGTTTATCTCGTTGCCATGGATATAGTAGTAAGTAGTAGTAGAAATTCTGAATTGTAATCTAAAAAACAAAAATACCGGTAAATTCTATCACTTTTAGGCATAACGGGTTCTGTCGACCTGCCAAAAGAAATAACAGCCTGTCTCTGACAAAGGCCTGGTGCTCTTTTTTTCAGGTAAGTAAAGGCATTATTGGAAGTTATATGGTACATCTAATGGTATAGGAGTGAAGAGTGAGAATGACTTACAGCGCTGGGAAGGAGCTTAGGGTCCAGGCCATAGCGAGACTCAGAGTTGGGGGACTATAGAGAAAATATGAAAAGTCATTAGCCTACAAACACACCTAAACATTTCATACGTACCACTAGACCAGGGGTGGGCAACTGTTTTTGGTGTGAGATCTTGTTTTTCTAGACTGTGCTGAGGTGATCTCCTACTGTCAGTGAAACAGATTGAGTAAAAAGCATGACTGTCCATAGCCAGAATTATGCAAACATGGAATGAGTTAATCATTTTATATTTCATGTTACATGTCATCAATCTGTGATGTTCAACACATTCCAGGTGTTGGAATTGAGTTTTCTGGTGTAGCCACTTTCCCTCAACCTGCCTCGTCTACTTCGACTTGAATTAGTAATTTCCTACGTTTCCCAGATAATGCAACCTACATCGCCAATAGCCATGTTTTAACAGTGTTTAAGTGTTTGAGGGTGGATTTGTCCTTTAATGAGTGTTGGTGCTGTTATTTCCCCCACCGGCGGCATGATGTTCCCGTCCTGTGATGGCTCTTTGTAAGGATGGGCAGCTGCATCAGGGACAGACTCGTGTATGGCTCCTGAGGAAAAGACGGGGAAGTTAGACAACGGAGGGGAAGGTGGAGGCAACATCACAGGTCAGCTTATTACAGAGCTTCAATATTGTGGTCTGAACTGCTGAGAGGTCTGTTTTAAGTCAGGTTACACCACTTGTTTGAAAGAATGAGAGGTGTATTCTGATATTCTGACTGTGGTTGGTGTGGCTAACATGAGATGCTTTGTATAGTGCATCAGAATGGTTATTGTTTGTGGATGACAAGGTGCTGTGGTTTCTCTGATAGCCCTGGTTGTCAGCTGTCCCTAATTGTTGGTATAATGTGGTTTCTGAACTACTGAGCAGTACTGTTCAGCCTAGCCTTGTTCATCAGATCCTGTGTATTCATAAATGATTTTGTTCATGTGTCTTAATCACAGTGAATACGCTACTCTGCCTCCCACGCATGTCTCTGCAACATGACGAGTAAAGCTTACCCCTATAGTGTGGTGGAAGTGGCCACTGAGGTTGCTGTTGGACAGGAGAGGTGGGTGAGACATGGCTAGGTGCGTCTCCAGCACCACCAGCCAGAGGAGGAGACTCCACAGTCACACTCCCAAAAGTAGGTGGAGGTGGGCTCTGTGGCCCCTGGTTTACACATTGTCCAATTGATGGTGACTGAAGTCCATTCAATATACCCTGGTGTGTGTATGGAGGATGAAAAGGGGGGGATATTGCTTCATAAGGGCCGTGGGAGGAGCAAGGTGACACGGGTTGGGGTCCGCTAGGCTGCGGTCCTTGATTTGTTAGAGGAAGAGCAGATGGAGGTCTGTTTTTTCCGTGGCTTGCAACTGGAACCATGGAGGAAATGTGAGGGCTTTGGTTAGCATTTGAAAGAAAGAAAGGTGCATTCTGATCAGCGGTGTTGGCATACAGCGTGGTGGACGATGAATTGTTGCTAACATGAGACGCTTTGTACAGTGCACTGTAATGAGGTTTGTTTGTGGATGATGAGCTGCTGTAGTTGCTCTGATAGCCCTGGATGGACGGCCGCAGGTCGACGAAGGAGGGACTCTGGTCAGAAGGCAAGCCCAGGCTGAGATGCTGAAAGCTGGGTACAGGGCTGCAGGGGGGTCCTTGAGTTGAAGCAATGGACCAGCTGTTCAGGCCCGTCCATGGTTCACAAGGTGTTTGACTCTGATTGGCTGTGGGGGCGTCCATCCTCCTCCATAACCGTCACTGATAGGGTCTTTTTCTCCTTGGAGGCGTGTCCTATTGTGGCAAGAATATGCACAAATGATCATCAGGGTCATGAAATGATTCTCACTTCTCTTCTAACATAGGCCTACATTTAGAAATGATCCTGTTAATTGCAGGTGTGCTAACACCAGGCAACCTTAAAAAGGATCCAGATGATCTCCTGCTTTAGATTCTGTTTTATTGTTTAATACCTTTGAAAACTTCTCTGATCCTGTGACTTTACCAGCTGTCTCAATAGCCTAAATCCTTAATAGTGGGCTACCTAGCTTGATGCTAAGATACCTGACCTAGCCTAGCATCATCATAAGAACGTAAACTGATATCAGTTGTCGTAAAATGATTGACATTCTTATTTTTTATTTGATTTTTCACGGTTTATTTTATTTCATCAACCCACAATACAGCATCACTTGTGCCTGACAGCTCGTCAAGGTCTGAACGCCCTGTGTCGGTCTGAGATGGTTGTAGGACTAACGACGACACCAGATCAACAGGTCAAAGGTTAAAAGAGGCTCATCTGCAGAAAATAATCTCATTTTCAGCAAAATATTAGACCCGATACCTTTGGACATCACTGGAAGCAGCGGGCTTTGCTCAGTGTCGCACTTGTTCTTCTCAACGTCCCCATTTCCCTTCTTCGATGAGACTGTCCATGAAAGACTTCAGAGCAGATGAGGTGAATCATTTATTATTCTCCTTTGCGACAAGTGACAACAAACATCCATGATGATAAAGTAGCACATCTTTAGCTTCACGTTGCTACAAAATACACCGTCTACTATGCTAGCGTCAAGTCACCCAGAATCACTAAAAAGTATGACTTCCGGGTTTGGCTTTCAAAGAAAAACCTTGAAAGCAAGAATGAATGCCTCCTTTTTCCTGAAAATATTGTATTGACAATGGCATTCACACTGCAAGTTGCTCCAGTGGGTGGCGGTATGCGCATTCCCCTCCAAGCTACATAGGTGCCCGGCTGTTCCGTGGCTTTGCACATGGTCTTGTTTTCC